>APFE031534330.1:0-30742 GCA_000404065.3 Pinus taeda | reverse complement strand
GTCAAAATTAGTGAGTGGGGTATGGACCCCACCTCACCCCTCTACGTATGGGAAACTCAGCAATACGTAGGCAAGTCTAACGCAGTTGTCATAGCTAGTTAACGTGGGCCCAGCAAAGCAGTTAACGTGGGTGGTCACAGCCATACGCACTCAGTAAAAAAGCACATGCCAAAAGCTTACACGCTGGCCCACTCACAGCAATACGGCAGGGTCAACACCACTCAGGCGACCTCCTTTGTCTGCGCTGAGAAGATGGCTGTCGCACATTCTCCTGCGCATCTAGCATCAACCTGTCAGCTTCCCTTGAGTGTTTCCGCTCATCTCTGGAAGTCTCAGCATGAGTGGATGTCTCCACTCCCGGATCTTCTGCATGCGGCTGCTCCGCGTCAATCTTAGGCTCCTCCTCCTTAGGAACTGAAAGTTCCTCCTCTGCATGCAACTTGAGCTCCCTCTCAAGTGATAATCGCATGGCTTTTTGCTCGTCGAACTTCAGATCCCTGCGTACCACTGTCCTCTGACTGGTAGGCAGGTACACCCAATAGTTGTGGGGTGTATCCGTGTACCCCACAAGTATTCCCAACTCAGCTGTTGGATCCAACTTCTTCTGGGCATCTTTGGTCACATGACAGTAAACTGATGATCCAAAGATTCAGAAGTGACTCACATATGGTCCCTTCTCGGAAAAGGCTTCCATAGGTGTCTTCATTCCTAGTATAGGGTGCGGGCTTTTGTTTTGCAAGTATACTGCTGTATTGCATGCCTCAGCGCACACATGCAATGGTAGGCTTTGGTCATGCAACATCGCTCGAGCTGCTCTCACAATCGATCTGTTCTTCCTTTTGGCCACCCCATTCTGCTGTGGGTTATGGGGTGCCGTCAATTCCCGTTTAATTCCTTTTGCAGCGCAGAAATCTTTAAACTGTTGGGAGACATACTCCCCACCATTGTCGCTACGCAAGGCTTTTATTTTCTTTCCAAATTCTTTCTTTGCTAAGGCTTTACACTCACAAAACCTCAAGGAGGTCTGATCCTTCTTTTGCATAAAGTAGATCCAACATCTACCAAAAAAATCATCAATAAAAATAACATAGTACCTTTGTTTAACGGTGGAGGCTGTAGAGAATGGTCCACAAACATATGAGTGAACTCGCTCCAGGATTGCTCCAGCTCTACTGTCTCGATCTGGAAAGGAAGATTTCACACACTCACCCAAGGTACAACCTTTGCATGTATTCGTCTAGTCAAGTTTTCCCTTTGGTAATCCGGTAGAAATCTGCTACATGATCTTCAGGGCTCCATGGTGCAAGTGGCTTAGTCTTCTATGCCATAGCTTGCCAACATCTTGGCTTTGCACCATCTCAGCTTGGGAACTCAATGCAGCACAGTTGTCTACCTCCAGCTTGTAGAGATTCTTTACTCGAATCCCAATTCGTTTTGTCTGTCCAGTATTGATATGCCTTAGAAATACCTTTCCTTTACTAAAGACTAGATGATAGCCTTTATCTTCCAACATAGCGATAGACACAAGATTCTTCTTCAGACCTGGTACATACTTTACATCAATCAGGGTGGGAGGAGCTTCATGCTCGCTCTGAAACACAATCGTACCTTCACCTGAAACACGGTACTTTCCATCATCGCCCATCTCGATCAGCATTTGGAGATCCTTCTCCTCTAGGGTACTTAAAATATTCTTGTCACCTGACATGTGGAATGAAGCTCCACTGTCCAGGTACCACACACATCCCACCATGGATGAAACCATGGATGCGATAAGCAAGAAATCCAACTCAAACTGTGAGGCCAGTGCCTCACCATCAGATCCCATCGAGGAACCCTTCTTGGATTTCTTCTGTGGACAATTCGTAGCATAATGGGCCACTTCATGACAATGAAAGCATCGCACTTTCAATTTGTCAAACTTCTTCCCACCATGAGAAGAACCGGGTTTGGGATGGGACGCCTTCCCTTTCCCTTTCCTTGCCTTACTCGGTAAGGCTATATTTTCCTCATCATCTTGCTTCGATGAGGATCCATCTCTAGTGCTTCTTCTTATCTCTTCCTGCATCAGATCCGACCAAAGTCATTCCCAATCTGGCAGATTTCCTTTCCATTAACCGAGTCTTGGTAGCTATGCCAACTCTTAGGAAGACTGAGGAGTGCAAGACTCACCATGTCATCATCAACAGTCGTGATCCCTACACCTCCAAGCTCATCCTTGTAGGTGGTGAGCTTGTTCAGATATGTAGAGATCGTGTCGCCCTTTTCACACTTGATTTTCCGAAGCTTGTCTTTCAACGCTAGCTTCCTCTGATTGCTGCTGTTCTGATATAGATCTTTCAATGTTTTCCACATCGAAAATGGTGTCTCCTTCCCATGGAGACTCGAGACTATGTGGTCTCGAACTCCCTCCAAAAGGATTCTCCTTGCTCTAGCCACACATTTGTTCCATTTCGCCAATTGAGTAGCATCAGTCAGCTTGGGGACTTCTTGATCAATGAAGTCCTTTAGACCGTTATCCTCTAATATTGCTTCCATGCGATCCTTTCAGGCTATATAATTCAAGCTGCCATCAAGGGCATACTCGAGTCTTAAACCGCTGAACACCATTGGTGAAATTGATATGTGATAAGAACTCGATTTCTATATTTAGGAACCACAAACTTCGAACTTCTCCCTTCTTATGTACTGTTCTTCTCCTTTGATCACCTTTGCTCTGATACCATGTAGAAATTCCCACTGTAGATCAATAGATTATGCAATATACTAAAGCAAAACACAAGACCTATTTCTACAACAAACTTTGCGGAAGCTTAATCGAATATGAGCAAGATCAATGAGAACACATATAATTGAGAATAAGAAATCAATCACACATAACACAGAAGAAATAACCCGGGGAAAGCCTCAGCCGAAAACCCCAATCTCTGTATTATCATACAAGTGGAAACATGTTCAAGTTACAAAAGGAATCAACTCTCAAGCTATCCTTCTGTCTCTGCAATAAAAAAAATACAACTCACAAACTGAATAGACACAGTATATGTCCTCCTCAAGCTCTACAAGCCTCCTATTTCCTTGCGCAGTTTTTCTTCGGGTCCAGTGATGCCACATGTGTGAATTGGCCTCATCACACTCACAAAAACTGAAGAAGTAACTGCGCAATCCTCAAGGAAAGAATTCCTTTTGCATGCAAGAGATATTCACAATGGAATATTCTAGCAACTGATAGTACACTGCCCCTCCATCTGATCTCAACTGGGTCTCTGTCTGAACTGACATGCATGAGTTATTTATGAGAGAATATTCAGTTATCTGAAGTGCAACAGTTACATGCATGCATGTATTAACTAACTGAACTCACAACTAATTCAACAAACTGTTTGAATTAATCTTACTGGACTTGACTCAGTTAACTGAGCCAACTATTTACAACTCGAATTACAACTCATCCTTATCTCTTTAACTGATGGATAAATTCCTCAATTAATGGAGAAACTGTTGCATGTCCCCACATAGACTTCATGTTTGATTTTCTACAACTAATTAACTCATGGTGAATTAATTAATTATTTTACAAACAGCTGCTAAAGATCAAATTCGATTTTTTACTTCTCTATTTTAGTTTAGGGACTAACTAAAATAGGAAGGTATCCCAAAATGCTATTTATAGCAATACTAAATTTAGCACTTCTATATTTAGCATTTCTTGTTGCCATTTTCAACAATATATAATAATAAAAAAACATGTTATTATATTTTGAGAAGTGACCTAATAAGTTAAAAAAAGGGTATATAAGGAAAAAGTAGTTTTTATAAAAGCTAAAAGAGGGTTAATTAAAAAAAGGCGCAATTAAAAAATAATCCCAAAATTTTCATAAAAGTTTCAATTAAAGTTATAAACGGGATTTTAAATGAAAGATGAGTTCCATACATAAGTTAACATTTTGGACTAAATATCCTTTTTGTGAAATCGAATTTATTTTTTGGCTGATATTTAAAAATCACAAATGTGGTTGTCTAGCACGTGGACAAATATTTATTATAGAAGAATGTCAAGGTAATGTGTAGATGCTAATAAAAGGATTAAAATATGAACTCAGGAAACTTAAACATAAAAAGGAGGTATTAGAAAAGAAACATTAATATCTCGAATATATGTTTTACAAGGAGTCAAAATAAAGGGAAAGGAGAATTTTCATCTAAGGAATCATATTCAAAAGTTACTTGCAAAGGTCAAGAAGTCCAAGGCTACAAAGCAAAAATTAGAACAGGAAAATGAATGTCTCTAGAAGAATTCAACGAGAATCTATTAGAGAAGGAAGAAGAAAATTCATGCTTAAAATACTATAATCAAAGGTTATTCGAACAAATCAAAGGTTTAAAAGATGAGAAGCTTGAACGTCAAAATAAAGGTTGAATTAGAAGCTGAAAAACTGTAATGTTCCAAACTAGGAAAAATAGTGCTATGCAAAGAAAACAATAAAAACAACACCATAAAATTGAAACATTCAGTGCACACCCATAAAAAGTCTAGGAATAACCAATAGCTGAGCCATTTTATTATAATCTAGGAGAAAAGTGTAACAATGTGGAAGTGGTGCACGTGGGCTTGCCTCAATGGCAAGCATGATCAAGCCCATGTGATGATATGTCAAGCTCAGATGGCACAAATCACTGCTGCAATGATGCCTTGCATTGCCTTGGTGAAACTGTGTTGTTTGCTGCGAAGATGCTGCTGGAAACCCTACCTCCAATGCTCAGAAAATTCCAGGAAATTAATCAGGGCCTCTCCACCAGATACTCAGAATAACCCACGAAGGAATTGGCCAAATGTTGACCTCATAATTTTGGCCCAAATTCCCCCTAGCTCCTCTAGCTGTTGGCTGAGTTGGGACCCCTGTTTGACCACTCAGATCTGCCTAGAAAATTCTGCAAAATTAGCCCCAAGCCCCTCAACCAAAACCCACCAAAACCCAAAAAGGGTGTGGCTTGGTTTTGACCCTGGAAATTCGGCCTCCCAAGAGCCCTCCCTCCGCCAACTGCTGAAGTGTATGTCCTGCCTGTAACTCCAGAATAAGCCCTCCAAAACATACCAAAATGGTTGAGATAATCTTCCCCGAACTTCCCCTTATCTCTCCTGGCAAATACTCGCTCCACAATTTACCCACGAAGTCCCCATGTGTGCCCAGGGATGAATTCCTATGCTGGTCCTAATTGCTGGCTATCAAGCTGCTCCCAAACAGAAACCTCCAGCTCCCAAAATCCTCCTAAAGGCTAGTCTTCCCCTGTACTTCCTTCTCCATAACTGCTTCGACAATTGCTCCCTGGAGGCCACTGAATTATCTACTGCGTATTCTATTATTGCGTCCTTCTAGAGTATGCATTGACTGAATGATGGCTGAGTTGGGGGCTCTGAATATCCACCTGCAATCTCTCAGAAAGATAGAAGGAAACCTCACTAGGGTGGCACTCGTGGTCCACTGAGGAGAGGGTGAGTTCTTCGATTGGAGAACTCATGCTAAACAGCGGGTGACTCGACTAAGCAACTCGAGCAACTAAGGTTGAGTTCAACATGTCAAAAGATGCCAAATGAGGTTGAGCCTCCTCTATTTATAATTCGTGGGCCTCTTTTCCCATGTGGCACCCCTCCAACTAGCAATTCGAACTTCCCTCTAAGGTGATGCGTATTTCCTCATGTGGGTGGCCCCCACACTATGCCAACAAAACATTTCGGCCCCTTTTTCCTTCCTAAGTCTTTTCCAAAAATCACATAGGTCCCATGGCCTCCAAAATTGTCAAAATTGTAGAATAAGTAACCCTGTAACAATTTAAATTTCGGAAGGGACATTACAAAAATTCTTATGCCTCAGAAATCATAATCAAAATCTACTCAGTCTAATTAAGAAACTTAAAAATGAGAAGAAATCATTGGAGAACAAGTTAGAAGAACTTATCACAAAAGAATCATCAAAGTCTTCAGATGTAACAGTCCAAGTTGAAGAAAAGGGTACAAACACTGCTCCAGATAGTATTGCGATTCAGAAAGATTCTAGTCCAATTGAAGTGAAGATATACTAAGATGCAACAATTCAGGCAATGAGAATTTGAAGTGAAGACTCAATAATAAAACCAATGACACCAGTATGCGATGAAGATCATATGCCAAAAATAAGTTAGGATAATCCTACGGGCATGTTAAAAGGAAAGCACATCACAAGAACTACTTATCGACATCCTAATTACAAGAATAGGTACATTAATCAAATAGTGCATCAGCTTCAATCAAAAAGTAAGACAGTCAGCATATCTTCCGAAGAATACGAATACCAGTACCATCAATTCTCATGATAATATTTCATCTTGGAAGGACTTATAAGCACAACATTGCACACATGATTGATTTGGGTTGGTTAGATCATTTCAAAATATGACAATTTTGTACCACACTGAGAAGTTCATATCGGCTTGTATCGTCGAAGATGTTAGTACTGAGAATTGAGAAAGACGAGAAGACATTACGAGACATAAAAAGATATCAAGCATTGCCATCAATAAGCTTTGAAGGAAAAACTTTTCTAAAGTCGAACATATTTATATATAAAATAACATAAAAGATAATTAACAAAGTAAAAGGCATGTCCCAAAGTAGATGACTGCTTATGAAAGCACACTTGCCTAGGTATATAAATAGTGTTGAAGTTTCTAAGTTTACTCAGTTAGAAACCCTCCATGCACTTTATCTAATTTATTCCTACCTACTTGTTATTTTTCCTTAACAAGTTATTTATAATGTGAATACTGAAAATAAACACTAGTGCATGCTCAACATATTACAGATCAACAGCTAAAAGAAACAAGAACAAACACACCACATGACACCATTATTTTTGGACTAACGTCCCTGGAAAAACCCAACGTGGGAAAACTGGTGCAGCTATCGAAGGGTTTTCTTTTCAAACAATATCAAAGTACAATCTAGGTGCCGAAATTGGCCTACCCAACAGAGAATTTCCTTAGCAGTAATACCTCTCGGTTTCTAACAAATCTACTGGCTGAAACCCCGGATAATCCTTCCGGCAGCTGCTCAGCACCAATCTGCCCCAGAAACCCTAGCGTTTGCCCAATCTAGACTGCGTCAACCTCTCCTAGCCCAGTGCTAGCACTGCATCAGCCTATCTTCGCCTGCGTTAGACTTAGGAGGCCTTGCATTAGCTCTTTGAGCCTCTACGTTAACTACGCTGGCCCCTTTGGTGCTCTGCGCAACACTTAGCTGCCTCTGCGTTGCCCTGCGTGAGCACTGGCTGCTCCCGCGTCTCTCTCTCTGGCTGCTCTGCTGCTATCCCGACACTATCTTTGCCTCTCTGTACTCAATGCTCCTCAGTTGCTCTCCCGATCACTGATTCTATCTGTCTTAGCAAACCTCGCTTTAGAGAATAAAATCACTGATCACTTTGGTGTCTTCTCCAAGTGACGCTTAAGCCTCCTTTTATACTTTTTCTGTTGACATATCAACGGTCGAGATTAAGTCCCTAATCAATGGCTAAAATTAGATCTGGCTTGATCCATGTCTTTTGGACCATTCTAACACAGATTCATATTAATACACATTAATATTTTATTTTTCCCGAGTTTAGACTTAGGGACTCCATTAAAAATATTAACTATTTTAATCTCTCCTGATCTGTTTAGAATCTGCCAAAACCCTTTCTGGGTATTGGAGATCTCATGTGCCCTAACCTCTCCAATTTCGTGGCTAGAGCACATCCGATGCTACCCTAAATCAACAAATAGGGCCCTCATTTGTAACCAACATATCATATCTCTTGGACATTCAATATTCTTATATATAAATATTATTCGTCCTACAAATGGATATTTATGTATTCCAGCTATTCTGGATTAATTAACTCATGAATGAACTCTGTTCATCACATTGGGTATCAGAGCATGAAATTTATTCCTTTGTGATGTACTCTGTTCATCATTCTAACTTGGTAACATAATCTTATAACCCATTCTACGTGATGTAATTAGCTTAAATTTGTTGTTTCATTCATCAAGTTCAAAAATTTAAGCGAAAATATCCTGATTATTGATCAGATTGATTTTCTTATTTAATGTTAATTTTCAGCTCATCTACAATTTACTACACTAATCTAGGTTGTCCTTCGTCAGTTATGCCAATTATTAGTTCATTATACTGGTGCTATTTTTCCGTTTTCTGAGAAAACCTCTCTATTTGCAACAATACTTGCCTAGTCTTTTTCATATCATTTCGAAGCATTTAAATGATTTCCTTGTTTACTTTTATGTCTTCATGCTATGCAGCTTTAGGAGGGTTTGAGCGTGGCCTGTATGCTGAGAAGTGGGCACCCTTTATCAAGGTAAAAGACATGGAATGGAAGCTTTATTCATTTGTTGCATTTTTACTCTCAAGGGTAGAATCTTATGTTTTTTGTACTGTTTAAACGAGGGTCTTCAATATTTCAGGAGCTGGCAGTGATTGTGGCAAGAGGAAGGGATGGTTCTGTTCGTTGTTTTCCCGTAGTTGAAACCACCCACAAGTAAGAACTATTTAGCTCTGCATCCTCTCAAAAAGTGTCCATATTGAGATGGTTTATTCCCCACTGGCAAAGCCTGATTCTTTCTATACACTTATTTTATAGTTATATATTTGCTGTTAGAGTTTGTTGCTCTCATGTTGTATTGTGCTTTTTTGAAATCGTCTGATATTCTCTAAATGCTATAACATTTTGATATTGTCTTTTTGTTTTATTTTATTTTTAAGTAATAGCAAGGTTATCTCTTTCATATAGCAGGTGGAAAAAAAATAAAATTTACATGCATGGCAGAGAGGTTCAGCTGAGGAGCCTCAAACTAAATTCCCTGTAATGGCCTGTCAAGCCATTGGTTTGAGCACTGTTGTAAAAAAATTAAAAAAAGTAAAGTTGTCTGAACATGTTCTAACAAAGGAATCCAGTATATGGATATGCTGGCCCTTGGCCTTGTTACTGTTTAGATCCACACACCAAAGGTGTCAAAGTCCTAATTCACAAGGCTAGGACCTAAAGGAAACTTGGAGGGGCCACCCATTGTCACCTCAATGATCCACGGTCACACTTTAAGTTGGTTGCTTATGAACACAATGGGGGAATCCTTACAAACGAAGTCTTGAATGGAGAAGATATATCAAAGAGGTTGTCAAATAGTCAATACAAATCTGGTTTTATGATTAATCACTGCTGTAAATTCCAGATTTAAGATATATCCAAGTAAGCCTATGAAGCAGTGATATAGCAATAGGGTTTTAGATTTAAAAGGAAATCTGGGAGGTATGGATAAGCTGGTAATTTCTTTCAGATTTTAGGACAACCAAAAGAGATGGCTTTTGGCTCTAAAAATGAGATCCAAACATGAGGATTTTTATATGTAAATTTTGGATCACAAAGCTACCAATAAATTGGTGTATCTGGGCACTAAGGAATGAAATCTAACATAATTTTTAACCATTCATATACTTCAGATTTCAAATTAGCAAAGAATGATTTAAGAGTTTCAGTTTAAAGGTAGTTGGAAAGCAAGAGTAGTGCATAGAACTTTACTTGGGCGAATGGAGTCTATAAGAGGATACATTGATGGGCTTTTTCTCATCAAATAAGGGTGATATGGAATTAAAATAACTAATTTCCAACACCCTTATAAAGTGTTGATGTGGGGTAGCATCGGATGTGCTCTAGCCACGAAATTTGGTGGAGAGGTTGGGGCACATGAGATCTCCAATACCCAGAAAAGGTTTGGGCAAATTCTAAACAGTTAAGGAGATAATAAAATAATTAATATTTTTAATGGAGTCTCTAAGTCTAAACTTAGGGAAAATAAAATATTAATATGGATTAATATGAAACTGTGTTAGAATGGTCCAAAAGACATGGATCAAGCCAGATCTAATCTTAGCCGTTGATTAGGGACTCAATCTCGGCCGTTGATATGTCAACAGGAAAAGTATAAGAGGAGGCTTGAGGGTCACTTGGAGAACACACCAAAGTAATCAGTCATTCTATTCTCTAGAGCGGGGTTTGCTAAGAGAGATAGAATCAGTGATCGAAGTTGTAGCTAAGGGGCATTAAGTGCAAAGAGATAGAGATAGTGCTAGGAGAGCAGTGCAGTAGCCGGGGAGAGTGATGCAGAGCCAACTAGGGCTCACGCAGGGCCATGCAGAGGTAGCCAGGAGCTGCGCAGAGCCTCAGAGAGGCCAGCGTCGCTGATGCAGAGGGCCAGAGGGTTGACGCAGGGCCTCCTAATGCTGACGCAGACCCATACGGGGTGACGCAGGGCTAGCGCTGGGCAAAGAGGGGCTAACGTAGCCCAGAAAAGGCTGATGCTGGGGTTTCTGGGGCAGATTGGTGTTGAGGAGCTGCCAAAAGGATTATCCAGGGTTTCAACCATGAGATTTGTCCCAAACTGAGAGGTATTACTGCCAAGGAAATTCTTTGTTGGGTAGGCCAGTTTTGACACCCAAATTGTACTATGATATTGCTTAATAAGAAAACCCTTAGATCGCTGCACCCGTTTTCCCACATTGGGTTTTTCCAGGGACATTAGTGCAAAAATAATGGTGTCATATGCTGTGATTGTTTCTGTTTCTTTCAATTGTTAATCTATAATATGTTGAGCATGCACGAGTGTTTATTTTCAGTATTTACATTGTAAATAACTTGTTAAGTAACGGAACAAGTAGGTAGGAATAAATCAGATAAAGTGCATGGTGGGTTTCTAACTAAGTAGACTTAGAAACTTCAACATAAAGGCTATCCTGGATTGTAGAATATGTTTTCTTAAGAATCCTAATTAAGGAATATAATTCAGTGCATCAAGAGGGTTTGCCAACTACAAAGAAAATTTAGCTGGAAATCATTCACATATAAACTTAACCAAGCAAAGAACAAATTACCTTGTTACAAACCCTTTTGTTGTTCATGAAGAAATGACAACAACAATATTCTGCTTCAGCAATATAACACCAAATGTGTAAACCTCAAACTCCAAACCACCTTTAAAATCATAGTCTCAAGTGTCTCTACAAACCTTCAACCACAGTTACAATAGGAGCTTACCTTGTACAGATGAAGAGCTCAAAACCTCTTCCAATAAATTAATAATATCCATGCTAAAACCCTAGTTCTAACTTTTATTCTAGGGATGCATAACACATAATTTTAAGCTAGTTAACTCCATGAACAAGTGAAATAACTAATAAAATATGAGTGGCCACGCCACATGTACAAATATCCATCTAGATGAACCCAAGGAAGTGTGATGAATCCTCTAAGTATATGAAAAATAATCACCAAGGCTTCAACATCCACCTCTTTCCTTATTGATGAGTGGTCTACCCATGGAAACATGTGTTGAAAATTGGTAGTTGCAGCCCATATTTTCATTGGCAAAATCAAAGGAGAAATTATGTATTTTCTTGTTGACCAAGTTGGCCACACCACTTGAAGGGGTTTGACCCTATGGTCAAAAACCCACCTCTTAGCACACATATATATTGGGCATTCATTGAACTCATTTGGCATCCATCATATCATATCAATTCAATCTGAACGAAGAAGATTCATTCACAAGTGCGAGGAGAAGAAGAGGAAGATTATCTCTACGTTGACCAGATATTTGGTTCCTATTTGACTAGCGTTGACTTGGGATTTTCTGTTGCTGTTTGATTGAGCTCTTGATTGATCTCAGAGATCGAGTTTATTTGTGATTCATTGACTGGGTTTGACCGATGTTATACCTTTGTTATGGGCCATTGACTGAAGAGTTGATCGCAGGTGAACAATTGGACTTTGACCAGATTTTTCTATGGATATTGCAAGCCAAAATTTGGCCCTTTGACCAGCTACCTCAGGGTGATATTTGGCCCCTCTTTTGCAGACTCTCTCTCATTTGACTTGTTTGATTTGGCATTTATTGAGGTCAGAGATTGACATTTTGACTGGAATATTCTGATGTACATTATGATGGATTGAACTATCTCATAAGGAAATATTTTTGGGTTTTCCCCGTTGTGGGCTTTTGCCCTGGTTATTGACCAAAATTTTAGTGTCTTTTGTTTCATTGTTTTATTGTGATCTCTATTGCTCTATTTAAGAAGATAATGGTTGAAATATTTCATGTGTAACTGCTTAATGATTGGAATACTCTAAATTGTATCATTAGAAGTTGTTATCAGTTTAAAAAATTGTACTAGTCTTGATTGCACTAGAAAATAAACATGGTATTAGAGCTATGGTGAAGGAAAGAGCACTGAGATCACTTTGGAAGGGAACCCGTTCTTCATTTGAAAAGGTTGATCATCTACACTTGAGGCAGCCCTGAAATTGGAGTTATTTTTGGTTTGCCCTAGAATCCCTAATCTAAGCTATAAGAAGACCTAAAAGGAGGACATAAATCAGTGATCAAGCTTGTAAAGGATGCTTGAATGTCCTGCAAGAATAACAAGGTTCTGTCTATGTTTTAAGAAGCCAAAAGAGCTTAGAAGCGAATTGTAGAACGGGTTGAAAATCTCAGAGGCCTATTTGGTGGGCCAAAATGTTAGTTTTTGTAGCATCAAAAGTGTTTTAGCCTTGAAATTTGGTGGAGAGGCTAGAATACATGAGATCTCCAAAACCCAGAAATCGTTTCTAGAAATTTTGCCTAGATATGACTTAATTAGATTATTAACCAAGTTTTTAAATATTTCCTAAGTCTAAACTTAGAGAATATGGTTAATTAATCAGTATTAATTAAGTCAAGGCATGAATGATCTAGAAACTCACATGGATCGACTTCAAGATGAGCCTAGCCATCGATTAAGATTTAATCTTGGCTGTTGGAGTCCCAACAAAGGATTATAAGAAGTCGATGGGCACTTGGAGAAGACACTTGAGCAGTGCGATTTCTAGAGTAGCAGCAGTCAGTTGCCAGAGAGAGCTAGAGATCAAAGTAGTGTGAGAGGGGCAGAGACAATGAGGCTGGAGGAAGTAGTCCAGATCCAGTGAGTGCATTTGCAGAGAGGTAGAAGAGCCACAGAGAAGCTGACGCAGGGGCAGTGCAACAACTTCTAGAGGCAAGTTCGATTTGCTGAGAGGGAAAGATGTCTTTAGTTCCAGAGGCTGGGAAGGAGTCCTAGAGTGCCGGAGAAGCATTTTCCAGTCAACAGAGGGTAGAATGACTTCATCAGAGACCAGTCAGAGGCTTGACGTTAAGTAGATTGCGCAAAGCAACACAGAGTTTGACGTAGAGGTTCAGAGGGTCGAGTTTCTGAAGACAAGTTGTGTCGGGATTTGTCTCTGGGTGAGGAAATTCCTCACTAGATTTTTGCTAGTATTTTTCTCTGTAGGATTGCCAGATTTCAGGCATCTAGTTGTACTCAGAATTTCAAACTGTTGCATATTAATAAAAACCTCAGCTGCTACACCGGTTTTCCCATGTTGGGTTTTTCCAGGGACTTGTCCAAAAATAATTGTGTTACTTTTATGTGTATGTGCTAGCATTTCTCAATTTCCAGCGCATTATTTTCCGCAATATTTTATTTGTGAAGGTTGTAGTGTGTTTATTTTGATATTTGCTGTAGCAGATAAATTGTTAAATTAATTAACGATGAAGAGAAATAATACCAGTTGCTGCAATAGGATTCCAGTTTTGGAATTTTCACACGAAATTCCTTAGAAATCATGATACAAGGTCGAAGTGTTTTAGATGCTTGCCAACAACCCTGGAAAAGGAATGGTCTAAGGAAGGACTTGTGAAAGTTTTTGAATCTACACATCATAAATCCTACTGCTATTACTGGTTTATCATCTCCTACTTGTTCTTTTCATTCAACAACTTATTCTATTATTTAAACATCGATGAAAAACACTATTGCAGCCTACACATACATACAGATCATGAACTGAAATAAACTAAGACAATCACATAAGGGACACCGTTATTTTTGGACAATCGTCCCTAGAAAAACCCAATTCGTGAAAATTGGTGCAACATATAGAGGGTTTGTATTATTAAGCAGATTTCTGAATGTAGTTAGGGTGCCAAATCCAGCTCACCCAACAGAGAATAAACCTGGTAGAATGTTGAATTTTCTAAGTCTATCCGTTAGAAAATTAATCTGTATTCTGCTGGTTTATTTCTTCTACTTGTAAATTCTGAACAAGTTAATTAAAACATTTAAATACCGAAATAAACACAATACAATCACAACATCTACAGATCATCAGCTGAAAGAAAACAAACACACAAGTGACATTGTTATTTTGGAAAAATGTCCCCGGAAAAACCCAATACGGGAAAACCGGTGCAGCTATTCTGAGGGTTTATAATTATGCAGTATTTCCTTGAATACAACTGGGTGCTTAACCGACTCACTTGACAGAGAAAAATACACGGCAACAATACCTCTATAATCAGAAACAGGTATTTAGAAAACCGGTCCCACGAAACCCTCTCTAGCAACTCCGAAGCTCAATGCTGGCCCTTCTGGCCTCTGCATCAGCCTCCTGCTGACCTGCGTTAGCCCCAGGACCCTTTGTGTCAGCCCTCTGAGGCACTACGTAGCCTCTGGGATCCTCTGCGTCACTCCAACAGCCTCTGCGTGTATGACACAGTCCCTTTGGCCTCTACGCTGTCTCTGCTGGGCTTTGCGTGGCCTGAACTGGCTACTGCTCTCACTCTCTCTGCTTCTGCGCTGGTCTCTCAGTACTGTCTTTACCTCTTTGTCCAGTACTCACAACCCCTCATTGCTGATCACTGATTCACTTTTTCTTAGCAACCCTGCTTTAGCAAAATGAATGACTGATCACTCTGGTGTATTCTCCAACTGACCCTTAAGCCTCCTCTTATACTTTTCTTGTTGGTCCTTCAACGGCTGAGATTAAGTCTCTAATCAACGATTAAGACTAGATTTGCCTTGATCCATGACTTTTGGAACCTTCTAACCCAGTTTTATATTAATACCTATTAATATTTTATTTTTCCTAAGTTTAGACTTAGGAACTCCATTAAAAATATTAATTATTTTAATATCTCCCAAACCGGGTACAATCTATCCAAACCATTTCTGGGTCTTGGAGATCTCATGTGCTTTAGCCTCTCTACCAATTTTCATGGCTAGAGCACATCCGATGCTGCCACAAATCAACATAGAAGTACCTCTATCCGGAGATAGATATTTTGGAAATCTAGCAACTGGATGATCAAACCCCACAGATGACAACTGCTGTTCCTAGTGTTGAGCAGCGATGGCTGCTCCAAGCTCTGCGCTGGAACTGCGTCACCTCCTCTAGGATTTACGTCACCCTCCTAGTGAGCCTCCCTTGCTCAGAAGTCATATGCTACATTGCTCTCTCTGCCCCATATATAAACCCCAGCGCTACCTCTAAGGGCCTGTGTCAACCTCTCTAGCTCCCGCGTCACTTGTGTCAGCCTCTATGGCCTTTGCGTCACCTTCTCTGGAGCTGCGCTGTCTCTCCTGGTGCTACTCTGCCTCTCTGCTATGTATTCTTCGGCCTTGGATTGAAGTCCCACTACCAAACTGCTCCTCGCTGCAACTTAGATCACTTAGCTCGACTTTCTCAGCAAACCTCGCCCTAGAAAAATCAAACTCTTTGATCTCTTGGTGTATCTCCAACTGACCCTCAAGCCTCCTCTTATACTTTTCCTGTTGATGAATCAATGGCCGCGATCTAATCTCTAATCAACGACTAAGATTAAAATAGGCTTGATCCTTGTCACTTTGAACCTTCTCACCCATATTTTTATTAATACACATTAATATTTTTATTTTCCTAAGTTTAGACTTAGGAACTCATTAAAAGTATTAATTATTTTAATAGCTCCTCATCTGGGTGGAATTTCTCCAAACGATTTCTGGGTTCTGGAGATCTCATGTGTTCTAGCCCCTCCACCAAATTTTAGGAGCTAGAGCACATCCAATGCTACCCAAAATCAACAGGACTGATGCCAACATGCTTGACAAGGTATGGCTCACTGAGATCTTTTACTTTTATATTGATCATGAATAAATTTCACCTTATCTAGGAAGTTCTCCTAAAGGAAGAAATAGGAACGTCGATTTCATCCATTGTATCAAGATCATGAGAATGATGACCATATTGATCTTAGAATCAAGGTTCTTGAAAGGACAAGCCACCTTCCAGATTGTAAGCCAAACTTCTTTGAGTAATATGTAATTTGCTCAGACTGAAATAAGAGGGAGACCACCGAACTGAAGGAGCACTAAACCTATGGCTTATTGTATGGGCAAAATTTTGTGCTTTGACTGAAAAGGAGGCTCCACTAGAACCTTACCTTATAAGAGCAAGTTCTATTCCATAAAAGGAAAGGAAAGCTGTCTCCTGGAATGAGGTCTATTATACCTCTCATTCAAACCTCAATGGAAGGCCGGAATTCACTACAGTCCTGTAAGAAGTCCAAACCATGACCTTTTTGTTTAAAATAGTAGCGTCATTTACTATGGAGGGCATTGTAGACAAGTTTGAAAAGGGACTAGCTCCTTGAAGTATTGTAAGATCTGTTTCCATATCAGGTGCAATGATAGAATGTTCTATGAAAAATATGAAGCCTGATTGTCAAGAAAGCTATCAAAGCTCAAAATAAAAGGTATGTATCATTCATTAAACTTGCTTACAGTGATGAAGATGTTCATAGATAAGTATGAGACTAACATAATACAAGAAGTCTACATAAGGTCTAGAATGCAACACATGATTCATTGATCAAAGTTAGTAAGGCGAATTAAAGGAATGAACCAAAATACCTTATGCCGAAAAATGAGTGATATCCTGAAGTCAACAACAATCTAAAATACTAGAAGTATTGCCTTGTTGTAAGATGTAATGATTGGATATGATGAAGTCTTCAAGGTGTTCAATCTTTTACCCTCGGTAAACAAGAATTACTAGCCTGAAATAAAGGATCTGAGCCATACCACAATCAAATCCTTATGCTAGCTTATGAAAGAAGTCATCTGTATTGTACAGGAAAGAAGTTTTTTGGATTGGAAGTGATTTTTTCTTATGGCTACTAGAAATGATACTATAATTAAAGTTATTTACAATGATGAATAATCATGGAAATACAAACCTACAAGAAAGCTAGTGAATCCAATCCTTAAGAGGTATGTATCATTTGTTTGAAGTATTCCTGGATCTCAATATTCCTTTGTTAAGGAACTCTGTTCAAAGTATAGGTCTGTAAAATCATTTGAGTTCAGTGTATCTTGAAAGTTGAAATGAGTCCATAAGGTTTTCTTGAAGAAACCTTTGAAGGGGACTAGTATGAGAAAGTCATTTCATGAATATCTTCAAGGAAATGTTGTGACATGGATCGTAAGTGTTTACCTTGCTAGTCAGTCATCGGATTGTTAGGAATCCTTAAGGACAACTATAAGTATTAAAGGTGTCTCTTCACTTTCCTAATCTTCGATATTTGTGGCATAAAATTATGACAAGAAGAAAAGACATTGAGCCTTATGTGAAAATATGCGACCTGACTCATAATCTAAGGATTAAAGTGTGATGATGTTGTATCTCTTCATTACTTATTTAGAAGCATGGCATCTATTTCATGATTGTTAAAATTGGCAATTAGGGCCAATTCCACTTTGGGCAGCTCCTTTGAAGAAAATAATTGTGGCATTGAATTCCTCTTTTCAAGAGGAAGAAATCGACCTAAAGATCACTAAATTTGTATAAGAAAAAATATATTTTTGAAAGTAACCCCTCACATGTATAATATATCAAGGTCGGCTTGGGGTTAATTTTCAAGTTGAACCCCTCTCCATCTTATATAAAAAGAGGTGTCCTCCAACCTCATTAGACACATCCTATGGGCATCAAACTCAAAGGAAACATCTTCTGTGGTAGCCACAACACAAGGAGGAGAAGGCCGAGGTAGCTAAGGGTTGTTTGGAGGTTTGCTTGTGGGTTTTGGTAGGTCCGAATTGCCGCAGAGGCAGGCGAGGCATATCTGGTCAGATTGGTGGATGGTTTGAGTGGTATTCTCCCTGTTTTGATAGGCCGCAAGCCTTGAGGTAATTGCAGGAGCATTGGGGGCCTGTTCTCGGCTAGTTGGAGGGGATGTAAGGTCTAATTCCCATAGCAAAGTCAAGCTACAGGCAGCATGGGCAGGCAACATAAAGGAGGCTAGCTGCAGTGATTGGAAGTACTGTTGAAGGAAATTGAATGGGCTGATGTGGACTATGATCAAGCCTAACCAGGTTCCAAATCTAAAGCTGTTACATCATCACATTGACCAGGCTTGACTGCCCAGTATATAACTGCTTTGGGTTCATTATAATCAATAAGCAAGGCCTCACTAACTGGACTAGGACCGAGCTCCTTTTTGAAGACATCTTTGTAGCTGCTTTGTCTACTGTTGATCACTGGTTAGGGCAGAGTTTGACTGCTATTGTTTGAGGGCAGAATGGAAGATTTGCCTGGGTTGATTCTTTGTTATTATTTGTATTCTCTCCCTCTCTTTCTCTGTTGAACATTTGATATTAATAATAAGAAGATTGATCAAGGGTTTTCCCCATCTTGGGGTTTTTTTTTCCCTGGCTTGAGCCAATTCATGTGTTCTCTTGTCTTGGCTTGTCTTTTGCATATGTTATTTATGTTCTTTCTTCAATTACTGTCAGTGAGATAATAGTTCATGTGATTGCTAATGAAAGAAATGGAATTAAACTTGGGCTCATATGGATTGTTGAAGTAATTGATCTAAGCAAAGAACATGTTAACTAAAATTAATATGGTATCAGAGCTCAGGCGAGGACAAGCCCAAGCAAGAGCGAAAGAGAGAGCAATCACTAAGTGAAGTTTGTTGTCAAAGTCTCCATGATTTTCCTCAAGCAAGATTTCATGTTGCTGAATTGATTAGAAGGAGAACAAAGGATGGATTTATACCTTTGTTTTAATTATTGAACTTGGCACAGGTTTAGAGAAAAGGTTGCTAAGATTTTGTAGTCTTCAGCTATAAGGATGCTGAGTTTAGGACCTTTGTTCTAAGGTAGAGAAAGGCTGAGATTTCTATCTATACCTGAAGGTAACCTTGACTGGTTCAGGGCTCCTTCTCTTGAGGAATATGCAGGTTAGCTCAGCAACGAAAGGATCAAGGAGAAGTTTGTTGATCACATTGGGGAAGCCATTGTAGGGGTTTCAGACCTGTGGTTTCATCGAGTTTTAGAGAAGGCAGGAAAAGAAGGATAACTTTGCAGGCATTGAAAGGCTAATTTAACAGCCCTCTCCTGATCGCACTTTTGGGTAAGCAGTCTGAAATTTTTGGGCATCATTATCTAGCCCTAATCTCTGCATCAAAGGTTGCAGACCTAGTTTAACTAAGCAGGCATCCAGCACACAGTTGTGAAGGATTAAGGGTCCTTTCTAGCAGCAAAAGAGAGACTATCAGATCTGCATCTTTCACCGAATTTTTGGACATCTTCACAACTCTGGTATGAACATTATAATCACTATTGATCAATGTATTAATCAAAGTTTAAATGACTAGTGTTGCAAGACATTCAAGGCCTTCCTATTTGGAAAACATATCAACCCTTGACGGAAGGAAAATCTTCTGCTCATGGTCCGAAATTCTATGGTATTGTTTCATAGATAGCTATCATATTGATAGTCCGGAAAGGTCAGGTCCCCAAAAGAATCGAAATTTTGAATCTACATCTGTGTTAATAATTAGTCCTATATCGATTTTGTTGGAAAGGTATTTTGAGCATGAATCTGTACATGATCTAAATATATTCACCCAAGCGTGAGGTCCGAGCTACCCTTCAAAATTCTGATCATTCAAATAAAGGCTGGAAAAGAAGAAGCCCAACTCAACTACATTTCAAAAAGAATCTAATTCAAAGCCTCTGTCATAAAGGAAGAGGAGCCAAGACTCCCATGTATAAAGGAGACCTAGGAAGATGGATCATTAGGTTATCATCCAGTAAGTATAGGCTCATCACTCGGTCTTTGTGAAAAACATAAAAAGGATTATCCTACAGTGAGAATAATACTCGCTGAACCATGGAGATAGTATGAGAAATAAAAACCTTGACTTCATATCCAAATAAATACACAGTCTAACCTACTTGAGCCGACCTGTGGAGAATTTTGATTTACAATGGCAATAAGTGAATATTTGGAAAGAAGGAAAGCTTCAGACAGTGGAAGCATTTTATATTGAAATTTATCTTGAAGCCCTGTATCAACATCATTGAAAGAAGCGGTCTTGTATAGCTGTGGCAAAGATGTGTACAGGTTGACAGTGAAGTGTGGATCAACAGACTTGTGGGCACTGCTATTGATATACTTGGCAGGCATCTTCGGTGGCACATTTTGCATGAGAAGACATCTTCAGGGATTACAGGAGCACATCGTCAGATTTGAGGTCTTGATGAGCAGCTGGATAGCTTTGCATCATTGCTCATTATGAGCTTATGATGCCATGAATATCCTTATGACAAAGATCTCTTCTCTTGATAAACTAAAGAAGTTAGCATGGATCCTCCATTGGCTAGAGAAATAAGTCAACATTGTATTGATAAACACCGTGTCACTGATTCTAGGCTTCTGCAAGTGTTCATCAACTGATAACAAGTATTAGACCCTTGAAAGCAGAAATCAGGTTTTCAACAGTTTAAGAGTTCCATTGCCATATCCTTTTGTAACAATGCTTCATGATATGCACTGCCTGGGTTCTCTCTTGACCATCTAGATTCTAGAGTATGGCAGAAGATGTTAGGAACAAGACTCTGAATCAGGGTTGCATAAGAAACCCTGACATAATCAGATTTGAAGCAGATTACATCAGTATGGCCTATCAAAAAGTTGTAAAGATCTATGATATCCCTGTTTGGAGATTAATTAGAAGGAAGTCTTGAAGCAGTCAAAAGGCTAGGAGCCTAGAAAGAATATGGTGATGAAGGTTGCAATATGAGCAACGTTGGAAGTTTCCTCTTTTAAAGCACATGGGCCAAACTCTTGCAGCAACCCCTATAATCATGAAGGACAGTGATTGGGTCATTGGAAAGCCTAGATTTTATGAAGAATGTCTACATGGATACAAATGCCTAGATGAGAAGGACCTCCGCATGATGGATTGGTAACTGTTATGAAACAACTGGTTGGTTGGATGATCTCATTGGAGCATTTCTTCACCCTGGTTGAAGAAGGACCATGTTGAAAACTCTCTCTGATTTGGAATAAAGAAGTCTACTGATGCAACTGCAGTATGATAAACTTTCATATTAAAGATGAGGGAAAATTGATGAAGGCTTGATGTCCAACTAAAGTAAGACTTCAGAGGGAGCTATAGAATTCCTCACAGAATGTCTTATGTTTAAAAAGCTGCATGGAAACTATATGATTATGATTCAAGTAACTGAATGGATAACTTTGGCACCTGGATCGAAGGATTAACGGCACGAAAGGTAGCAGGTTGCAGACAACTCGATAGTTGTGTTTTGGGCAAGGTCACTTCCATGATATTTAGAGAGAGCCATGGTCAAAGATACAAATATGATGATATATGTCCAACAAATGACAATCCTCCCATTCATCAATATGAGAGGGAGTTGACCTTCAAAGTCAAAATGAAAGACAGGCCTGATAAAATGAAGGAGCTGCTAATTTAGATATAGACATCTTGTGGGGATTCTGGTGTTCTGGTTAAACACCCAATCAGATGTATACCTTGCTACAATTTATGGTTAAGCCTCACATATTAGATAACTTCCAATTGTTGTTTGAGATGGCAGTGTGAGGAATGGAAAGAGCACATCTAGGTGCTGTATCTCCTGGGATCCACCTTTATTTCAGGGATAAATCAAAGACTGAAGTCTATTGCTCTGGGAGCACCTTTGAGGCTGATTATATAAAGAAAAAAGCATGGTTTGTTTTGAAGCCATTCGGTTGAAGAAGCTCTCCAGTGAGCCATTTCTGCATGTTTTGGAATAGGATGAATGTGCAGATTTTTAACATACTCTCAAAGCCTCTTGTTAAGGTCAAGTTTATCTTTTTTCAGAGAGGTTGGAAGTCGTGGATAGACCCCACTGGGAGGGTCCCGGTTGAACATTGAGCTCTGGTAGCTCCTGGGGGCCTGGGGTACTTCTCGGAGCTATGTGCGAGCATAGGGTGAGTGGTGCACCTTCCCCTATAGGTACGCTGTGTACATGTTGAGTGGTTCACCTTCCCTGGTAATACCCCATGATGATATATGCATAGGATGAGTGGTTCACCTTCTCCTATGGCATATGAACATGATGAGTGGTTGACCTTCTCCTGCGGATACCCCAATGAGAGATGCATATAGGCATCTATTGGTTGTCACATGTGGACATGTCGGTGGAATGTGGTTCATCCTTTCCCCACATGTAGGATGCTCATTCCCTACGATCGATGGTTGACATGTCAGTGGGATGTTGTTCTTCCTTTCCCCACGTGTAGGATCCTTCCTACGATTGTTGGTTAGCATGCATGTAGGATGTGGTTCATCCTTTCCCTACTTTTGGTGGTTTGCATGTGCGTAGGATGTGGTCTATCCTTTCCTTACGTATGGTTGTGAGTGAGATTTGATTTATTTTTTTCCATGCTATTGCCCCAGTATCATCCTGCCGATGTAGTCCGGGACACATGGGAAGTACCTCTCATCTAGCCAATGAGTTGGGAAGAGTGGTCAGGGACCATAGCACTACCGATGGACGCATCATATACTATCGTACTCCCTTTGTCTAGGATGTATGATGTTCGACAAACTTGATCCCTTCGGATCAAGTTTGATTGCGGTTTTGCACCTGGTTATGTGGACTGACTTCTGTCAGTGGAGAGTGGTAAGGTCTTGTGGCTCACTCTTGATTGATTCTTCTTCATTATCTATATCAGTGTTCGACAGAGTTGAGATGGGATGCAAAGCTGGTTCATGATGACAAGATGTCATGGATTGGCAGGTGGAATTCTCCCTAGTTTGAGAGGGATTGTTAAAATTGGCAACTAGGGCCAAATTTCACTTTGGGCAACTCCTTTGAAGAAGATAATTGTGGCATTGAATTCCTCTTTTCAAGAGGACTAAAATCGACCTAAAGATCACTAAATTTGGATAAATTTGGACATGTGTAATTTATCAAGGTTGGCTTGGGGTTAATTTTCAAGTTGAACCCCTCTCCATCTTATATAAATAGAGGTGTTCTCCAACCTCATTAGACACATGCAATGGGCATCAAACTCAAAGGAAACATCTTCTGTGGTAGCCGCAACACAAGGAGGACAAGGCCGAGGTAGCTAAGGGTTGTTTGGAGGTTTGTTTGTGGGTTTTGGTAGGTCCTAAGTGCCGCAGAGGCAGGGTGAGGCATATTTGGTCAGATTGGTGGATGATTTGAGTGGTATTCTCCCTGTTTTGATAGGTCGCAAGCCTTGAGGTAATTGCAGGCCTGTTCTAGGCTAGTTGGAGGGGATGTAAGGTCTAATTCCCATGGCAAAGTCGAGTTATAGGCAGCGTTGGCAGGCAACATAAAGAAGGAGGCTAGCTACAGTGATTGGAAGTACTGTTGAAGGAAATTGAATGAGCTAATGTGGACTATAATCAAGCCCTAATCGGGTTCCATACCTGCGACTGTTATGTCATCACATTGACCAGGCTTGACTGCCCACTATAGAACTGCTTTAGGTTCATTATAATCAGTAAAGAAGGCCGCACTAACTAGATTAGGACCGAGCTCCTTTTTGAAGACCTCTTTGTAGCTGCTTTGTTTACTGTTGATCATTGGTTAGGGCAGAGTTTGACTGCTATTATTTGAAGGCAGAATGGAAGATTTGCCTCGGTTGTTTCTTTGTTATTATTTGTATTTTCTCTCTCTCTTTCTTTGTTGAACATTTGATATTAATAATAAGAAGATTTGATCAAGGGTTTTCCCCATCTTGGGGTTTTTCCTTGGCTTGAACCAATTCCTGTGTTCTCTTGTCTTGGATTGTCTTTTGTGTATGTTATTTATGCTCTTTCTTCAATTACTGTCAATGAGATAATATTTTATGTGATTGCTAATGAAAGAAATGGAATTGAACTTGGGTTCATACGGATCATTGAAGTAATTGATATAAGCAAAGAACATGTTAACTAAAAGTAATAATGATCTATGGTTGTGTTGCCGCTCAAACTAGCAGGGGTCCTAGAAGGGAATCCTAAAGGGAAAATTGCTAGGTCAATGGCAACAATGCAACCATAGCCCATTGTCACCTCAGCTAAAGCTCCCTACACCTTACAGACTTTCACAGATTGGGGGAGACTCGGTATGATAAGGATCACAAAGATGAATAGATCAAAGATAGGATGAAGGATGATCCTAGGAGCCTATTGATAAGAGAGGCTCAAGATTGTGGCTTGCTTGTCTTGGAAGATAAAATGGAAGGCTCTCTAGGAAGGGCTTGAGGAGAATTTTTAGGGTTAGGTTTTGAGTATGTGTCCTATAAAAGAGATCCCTAAGTCCTAGAATTCTTGTGGAAACTTGGGTTCTAAGTGATCCTTGAAGACTTAACCTTGATAGTGCATGGGACCACACGGGACCAAGTGGACCCGAGGTTAGGTCAAGGGGATAGGGTTTAGCAACCAATGATATACTTGACCTAAATAGGGAGGCGAAAGGGACCAAGGAATGAATTTTCAATGAAAGGCAATGCAAGGATCCCAGTGAGGTTTCTAGCCTAAGGGAAACCAAGGTCAAGAATTGCTCTTCGAGCTAGGGCTTGCGATATGTCAAGATCCCGCCGTCGGAATCTCGTGAAATTTGGAGGGCTTCTTTAGGACACACAAATGTAGTTGTGGATCTAAAATCGAAGTATTTGGATGGCTAGATTGCGAGATAATTGATGCCCTAGGTTGTGAAATTTTATCTATTGCAACTACTGGAAATTATTCTTCTAACTCAAAAATTAACTATGCAATTTATTTGTTACGACAAATAACGAATAAAATCACAGCTGCAATTTTCACCATAAAAATACCGCGGAAAATAAAATAGTGGAAACCGATAAATTCTAGCACACACAATAATTTCGACAATTGTCCCCGGAAAAACCCAACTTGGGAAAACCAGTGCAACAGATGAAGGTTTTATTACTAATATTCAACAACAATTCTAAGTACAATAATTTAGATGCCCAACTGGCAATCTAATATGAGGAAAGCACTGGAAAAAATATTGTGAGAATTTTCTCCCACCCCACAACTATTTTTTGCCTCCGAAATAGCTTCCTGGCCTCTGCGATGAGCTCCTTGTGTCACCCTCTATGCAGAGCCTACACTGGCCCTCTGGAGATTTTGGCCTTCCTTCCTTCGACTCTTTCGAGAACTGGAAAAATTCCGCCCGGACTGCTATTTCTCTCCTCTTCCACCTGCTACTCACCCTTTGGCTCTATTTTCGCTCCTGAGCTGCTGCTATTGAGAAAATCGAACTGCTTGGGCCACTGAGTATTTACATTGGATGATTTCTTCATCACCACATCGACTTCCTCTTATAATCCACCGTTGGAACACCAACGACCAAGATTAAAACTTAATCAATGGGTAGGATCATCTTTGGATCGATCCGTGTGAGTTTCTAGATGATTCTCACCTTATCTCAATTAAAATTGATTAATTAATCCCATTCCCTAAGTTTAGACTTAGGAAATATTTAAAAAATGGTTAATAATCTAATTGAGACACTTCTAAGCGGAATTTCCTGAAATGATTTCTGGGTTTTGGAGATCTCATGTATTCTAGTCTCTCCACAAAATTTCGTGGCTAGGACATATCTGATGCTACAAAAACTAACACTCCCTCTAAGCGAGGAATGTGTTATAGTGCTCTACTGCACATCCTGTGTTAGCACCCTGTCTTTGTATCATCTCTTGTCACGTTGGTGATGTTTGGCTGCTGCTGCCCACCAACCACTGTGCAACTCTAATATATGTTGCATCTGTGTTGTTGCTGACACTGCCATACTGCTGCCATCATTGCATCTGCACTGCAACTCCCTCTTCCTTTGTTGCTGCTACACTGCAACACTTGCATTTGAAGAGCAACCAAAATAGCATGTCTCTGCTACTGAAACAGGTTCTCCACCATACCCATATGTTCTCTAAAATAGATGAACTTAGCTCTCCCTAGAGCTTTCTGAGTATATCGGCAACCTACTTGTCTGTGGGAACATATTGTAGCTAGACTTCTCCCCGTTGTACACAATCTTTGATGAAGTGACACCAAATATCGATGTGCTTCGACCGGTCATGAAACACTGGATTCTTAGAGAGCTTTATGCAACTTTGATTATCACAATAGACACTGGTCGCCTCCTCTGCTTGAACAAGCTTACTAGCAGCTTCCGAAGCCATATAGCTTCGCTCGTAGCTGTGTTGGCTGCCATATAATCTGCTTCTGCAGAGCTCAGTGCTATTGACTTCTGCTTCTTGTTACCCCAAGAAACCATCCCTGATCCAAAACTGAAGCAGTAGCCGGAGGTAATTTTCCTGTCCAATTTGCATCTGTGTACCCACAAAGTCTGACGTCATCTCCTCGAGTATATTTTAACCCATAATCGACTATGCCGTGAATATATCTCAGAATATGCCTCACTGCTGCCCAATGTACCCTTTTCGGTTCTACCATGAATTAACTAAGGGTATTGATTGCGAAGTAGATATCTGGCTTAGTGTTGACTAGATACATGAGAGACCCAATGAGCTGTCTATATAAGGTGGGGTCGACATCCTTGTCCTTTTATGCATCTATCTTCTTTTTGTTGGTAATCATGGGCATAGTGTTGATTTTGGGTAGCATCGAATGTGCTCTAGCCATGAAATTTGGTAGAGAGGCTAAGGCACATGAGATCTCCAAGACTCAGAAATCGTTTGGATAAATTCCACCCGGATGAGGAGTTATTAAAATAATTAAAATTTTTAATGAGTTCCTAAGTCTAAACTTAGGAAAATAAAAGTATTAATGTGTATTAATAAGAATACGGGTGAGAATGTTCTAAGTGATGAGGATCAAACCAGATCTAACCTTAGCCGTTGATTAGGGACTTAATCTTGGTCTTTGAATCGCCAACAGGAAAAGTATAAGAGGAGGCTTGAGGGTCAGCTGAAAACACACTAAGAGAGATCATGAATTCGATTTTCTGGGGCAAGGATTGTTGAGGAAATCGAGTTAGTGATCAGTTGCAGTGAGGGGCAGTTCAGCAAGGGATTTTCTCCAAGGCTAAAGAATACATAACAGAGAGGTAGCATAGTGTCGAGAGAGACAGCACACGCCCTAAAAGGGTTGACACAGTGGCCGAAGAGCTGATGCAGAGGACACAAAAGTTTGACGCAGGAGCCGTAGAGGTTGACGCTGGGCCTCAGAGGCAGCGCTGGGGAGATTCTGTGGGGCAGACTGGGAACAGATTAGCAGACTTTGAGCTGGGAGAGGGTGACGCAACTCCTGGAGGAGTGACACAGTTCCAGAGCAATGCTTGGAGCAGCTTTCACTGTCCAGTATAGGGAACAACCAGAGTCACTGTTGGGTTTGATCATCCAGTTGCTGATTTGCCAAAATATCTCTCTCCGGATAGAGGTACTACTGCCAAGGATATTCTCTGTTGGGTGAGCCATTTCTGGCACCCTAGTTGTATTCGTGAAATCTGCATAATAATACAAATCCTCTAGATGTTGCACCGGTTTACCCGAATTGGATTTTTTCGGGGACAGTTGTCCAAAAATAACTGTGTCCCTTGTGTTATTGTCTCAGTTTATTTCAGTGCATGTTTTGTATATTTGTGAAGGGTGCAATAGTGTTTACTTCGATGTTTATGCAATTAAATAACTTGTTAATGAAAAGAACAAGTGGGAGATTGTAATCCGGTAATTGTAGTAGGGGTTTCTGATGTGTTAGATTCTGGAATTTTCACACGTAGACATGGGTCTGCAATCTTGCATTTGGAACCTCTTCAGAATATCTTTAGTGTATCTTCCTTGCCCAAGGAAGATCTCCCCATCTTTCTGCCACACTTCCAATCCTAGGAAATAGTGCATCAACCCCAAATCCTTCATGTCAAATTCTGCTGCCAAGTTCCTCTTGCAATCCTCTATGAGCCCTGATGATCCTGCTAAAAAGAGATCATCCACATACAAAACTAGAATGGGAGGTTCATCCTCTACCATCAAATAGTAAAGATTGGGATTTGCGTCACTCTTAACGAACCCCATCTGCCGCAAGTAGGTGTCAATTCTACCATACCATGCCGTGGGAGCCTGCTTGAGTCCATATAGAGCTTTCTTCAATTTGCACACATGCGTGCGACTCTCCTGAGTCTCAAAGCGCGCTGGATGTTCTATGTACACTTCTTCCTCTATCACGTTCAAGAAGGTTGTCTTGACGTCCATATGGTGAATCTTTCATCCCATTTGAGCTGCTAGAGATATAAGTGATCGGATAGAAGTGTATCTGGCAATGGTCTCCTCATAATCTATCCCTTCTTTTTGTGCATACCCCTTTGCCACGAACCTAGCCTTGTACTTTTCTACATTGCCGTCTACCACATATTTGTTCTTAGAGATTCATCTCGAACATACATCTGATCTGTCTTCTGGCCTTGGCACTACCTCCCAAACATCATTCGTCATGATAGAGCTATACTCTTCTACCATGGCATCTACCCACACTTGGTGTTATGTTGCCTCGTGAAAGCTAGAAGGTTCTGCAACCTGATCTACCAATGCTTGGTACCTGTCAGGCTGTTTGCATTGTCTCTTGCTCATCTTAGGAGTTCCAATAAACTCCTCTGCATCTCTTAATGTCTGACGAACCACTCTACTGGCTCGACAACTAGTTGTGGGAGGTTCTGCCAGCTCCTCCTCGTCTGGTCTCTGCAACCCCATCTGCTGAGGACTCCCCGGATTTCCTGCACTTGAGGAAATACTGGTGCTGGTCATAGTACTTGACCCTTGTGACTGTCCTCCTGCCTGTCCCATTGGTTGCCCCTGCTGCTGGACTAAAGGAGCTTTCGCTGATTGATTTTGATCACTTGCAGGCATCTCATGAGACGTTCTGAAAGCTCGGTCCGTCATGAACTTCACGTCTTGCCTTACTACTATCTTCCTATTGCTAGGAATGTAGATTTTGAATGCCTTTGAGGTTTTGTTGTACCCAACGAAGAACCCCTTCTCTGTAGGCTGATCCAGTTGTCATTTGACACGTGACAATAAGCCTATGTAACCGGATTCGTTGGAAACCCCTGTCGAATCCGAATACTGCGAATCGGATACGATTCAACAGGAATTCGAATCCTAGAACAGGATTCGACGTGTCCGTACAGGATTTGTATGAATCCCATACGAATCCAGTACGAGCACAACGAATCCCGATTTTGGGATTCGAATCCCAAGAAAATGACTCAGAATGCAATACTTAATTTTCCAAAAAAATCACTGAGAAATGCAGAGTTTTATTGGTCTTCCAGTTTAAAGTTTATTTGTTAATTATGGAGGAGAATCTCTTGAATATGGAGGCCAAAGATGCTGTTGATTTCAAACATTACCTGAAGATTTGTGTTGGAGGTAACATCAGTCTTACACACTGCAGAGGAAGTGCCAGAGGGATGCATATGGAAAAGAAGACCGATGGTTTAAAATATATTTGACAAAGTTTTCTTCATATAAATACTCTGGTATTGACATATCCCTCTTTTGGATGATGGTGAAACACAGAGGTGGAGGGCATTGCACCTTCAAAATTTTGAGATGGTTACATTGCATTAAAATAAATTATGAATTATGAATCATGATTTATGTGACCACTGACATGTATTTGAATTTATAAATTATGAATTATGATTCATGATTTATGTGACCACTGACATGTATTTGAATTTTGTATGTACTATGCATGCTATAGCCTATAGATGAAGATCTATGTTTGAAATCAATGAATTTGTATCATTAATTAGAATTTGTGTAAGAAATATCTAATTTTTAATAATATATATATATATTTTAATAAAATAATATATAACGAATCCTACGTGTCCAGTTCTGGGGGGTCAACGTGTCCGAATTCGACACTCGAATCCCCGAATCCTACGAATCCCGAATCCCAAAATTTCTGAGGTGGCTAACTTTTGGCTTCTTCCCTATGAAGACTCCTTCTGCCATTTTCTTCCCCAATGCTCTATGAGGAGTCCTGTTCCGAATATATATTGTCGTGTTACATGCTTTTGCCCATAGAAATTTGGGTAGATCCTGGTCATATAACATAGCCTTTGCAACTCCCACAATGGTTTTGTTTTTCCTCTCCGCTACACCATTATGTTGTGGATTATATGGAGCTGTCCATTCTCTCTTGATGCCTTCCTTCGCACAGAAGTTTGTGAAGTCTTTATCAATATATTCTCCACCATAATCTAAGCCATAGTTGCGGGGGAGTGCCCCCCCCCTTCGAACCCGCTCCCGAAGCGCGCTCCGGGCGAGAGCGGCTCGGGAGCGCGCTCCCTAAATCGCTCCTGGACGGGAGCGATATTTGGGAGCGTGCTCCCTACCTGAAAATTTTCGCTCCCTGCCGATTTTGGGAGCGGCTTAGGGAGCGACCGCTCCGTCGCTCCCGGAGCGATTTTTAAAGCTCGGGAGCGATCGGGGAGCAATCGCTCCCGATCGCTCCCGGGCTTTAAAAAATCGCT
>APFE031534308.1:8994-89998 GCA_000404065.3 Pinus taeda | reverse complement strand
CGGCCTAACCAAAGAGCTAAAAGATAAGAAGAAGGCCATATGGCCTCAGTTTCCTGTAGCTTGTGGGGCCTTCTCATTGTTCGATGTAGGACATGCTTTTGCCGAAGTAGGGAATGTGACATCCCTACAATTATTTAAATTCCTTGATCGACCTTTTGACCTAAATAATGTTGCCCATGATTTCACTATAAGTGTCAGAATAAAAGTGTTTGCCGGAAAGAAAGATTTATTTGATGACTTGTTTCAAAATAAAAGTTCATTCCAGGATGTTTTGCGAGAAGCTAAGTCGAGGTTATCCCCAGATGACCTCGAAATATTTTTGTTATTCAGAGAAAGAAGGCTAGTCAGTGTTCCCCTAGAAAAGCTGTGCCTTCTCGCCAGAGAGCCTACTCCAAGTGTCAGCCTCAGCGGAAACTCCAGTACTTCCAAATCCAAATATGATGTTGCCCAAGGAAAACCTGAACGTTCTAAAAAGTCTACAAGTGACCAAGGGAAAGGCGAAGAAACAACCAAGGATACAGCTCAGTCAAGTGCAATGTCGCAACTGCAAGTTATCACCTCCCCACCAAGAGATGTCCCTCCTCTCGTCATTAAATCGCCAGTCGTCACCACAGAGCTCGATAAAGAATGTGAAAACTTCAATGAGCTAATCAGCCTTGAAGGGCAAGTCCCAAGAACACATGTGAGCGATGCACAGGTAGCACAGGAAATGGTTTCAACCATGGTTGGTAGTGTCTCAGAAACGGAGCACAGTCATATCGCTCCGCCTTCTGAGCTTCTACTTAGTGTAGAGGAAATTCCCCCACTGAACGTATTCTATAGTCCCCAACATAAAGCAGTGGTGAGGAGACAAATAAAGAAGAGAAAGCTGGATAATACGCTATCACAAGATGCTGAACATTTAGACGTCTTATGGAAAGACCCTAACAACAACCCGACAGAAAATCTCACGAAGTTGTCTCAAATCGCAGGAGCATACACTCCTGCGACTATCGACAAAGTGTCAGAAGTTCAGCAACTGTTGAGGGAGCAAGAAAACCAAATACAACTACTACAACAACAGCTACAACAAATCATATTTGGAACTTCAAGATAAGGAATGAAAAGATTTAGATTAGGATAAGGAATCTTAATTGTCAAGTAAAAAAAGAGTAGATACCTGAGAAGGTGGCATGGGAGAAGCAAGGAATAGCATAAAAAGAAATGAAGTGCAAGGTTTTTACCAATGAGCAACTTTTAGGGCACAAAAACCAAGAATGGGTTTTCTCTAAAGAAGACTTTCAACCTTCTCCTCCTAATCATCAAAGGATATTGGTTTTATTATCAATTTGTTGTGTGTTTAAGGGGATAGTTTGTGAACATTCAAAACTCTTTCACGTCAAGTATTATGATAGATTTGACAAGTCACTAGGAAGGTATCTTCGGGATGATTTGTTTGACCAAGTGATAGTTTTTCTTCATGTATTTTTCTTCTTCCATAGATTTCTCTTACTATCTTGTAGAATTTTCATTTACATAGTAATAATTAGCAAAGTTTTATGTAACAACATATAAAAAACATGCAGAATTCTTGTTGTTTTTATAATGGACCCTCAGAAGAACATGTTCCTTTTTATACACACTGTGATGGTAGCCTCACGATATTGGTAAGACAATTACCTTTACTGTTGACATTACCTAGAGAATGTGAAGGAAAAATATGGATGTGGCATGGGTGCTTAAAATGTGCACGAAAAGATGGATTTCTAGAAGAAGCCCGATGAGTAGTCATGTCTAATGCTACATGGGGTTTATCCTTTTAAAAAATATTAGAGCTTAGCTTCTCTAATCATATTGCAACAAGTAGAGTTGCAATATGTGGTCATTCATTACATTAAGTCTGCATTTTCTTTTATGGGTATGCCATTGAATTCAATTGCTTCATATTTTCCAAGCAATTTTCATGTTATTTTTTTTATTTTTACCTTGTGATATCTTACATAATTTATGTAGCTCTTGATTTTTGCAAAGTACCCATAATTGTGTATGATAATTAATGATTATTCCATACTAATCTATTGAACCTACATTGTTCTCAAATTCAATGTGACAGGTTTGGTAGTATGATTGCATGTTTCTGATATTCCTCCCTCAATGTTCTACCTTTGCATTTTCCACCTTCAAAATTAGGGTTCCATGATCTATGTCAACAAGATTGGCTCATAAAGGAAGTTGTAAAGGTAATTTATGATACAAATTGTACATATGGGAAGATGTTTGCTAATTAATATATGCATATCATACCTATGGTGTAGGACCCCCCAGATCCAAACTAATGTGCATTTTGATGCAAATGAACAAGTTACACACAAAGTGGGAATGTTGTTTAGAGAGTTTTTAATTTTCTCAGACATAAAATCGCCACATCTAGATCCTTTTATTTTGGTATTAAGTTTCTTTAATCAAGGAGGAAAATTCCAGAGCATGAAGGAATGTTGTATAAAGAGAGAGTTGAATTTGAGGTGATATTATAGATGTCTATAAATTTTGTTTAGTGTACTTTAGGTTGTCTAATATTTCCATATTTGTCTATAGAAATTTCTTAGTTGGAAATCATTTCTTCATAGGGTTCATTCTTTTGATGCAAGCTATCAAATTGAAACTGGGTTTCTTGCAAGAGGCCATCGTTAGTGTTGGGCGCATTGGAACTTGGAAGACCTGTTGTTGATATTTCAAAGCTAAACAATACAAGGTGTCTTCTTCTTTATGAATCCTATGAATAGGATAAACATATTTTCCATTTAGATTCATCTCTTAGAGTGAAAAACTCTCTTGCCAAATTGGAATCTATTCCACTAGTGGATTTTAATACTCCATATAAGAATATATTTAAGTAATATACTTCTAGTACCCGAACTAATAGTAATCAAGTGTCAGGAGCAACCCAAGTGATATCGTTTCTATTCATATCAATATTCAGAAAAGGAAACACATGCTCAAACATTTATATCCAAACTTATATATGCCCGAGGTCGCGATATAAGTCAGAACCCTAGGTGAGTTTTACTTTTGAAAATTGACTTATTTAATTGAAATTTAATTTTAGGGATTTTATCCATGGGGTTAGTGATGTCAACTAGTGGAGGGTTTACCATAGAAAGAGACCCTAACTACCTAAAATTGTATTTATGGAAAATCATTTTTAGATATGGATATAATTTACTTTTTGAGGCGGGGATATAGGAATTGTGCTCACAACTAATCATTATTTTGCATTATTCATGTAAGAGTTTTGGGTGCATTAACGTTTCCACAATAGTTAAATACATGCCATGGGGTGCCATTGTTGTTCTAGAATGGTAAATTAATGGAGGGAGAAAACACAATATCCATGTTGGAAGAGTGCAAATACTTGCTTTAGTTGGTGAAGCTGAGACCATAATAACCTTATGGGGAGAGTGTTGGGCCTATATTATACAATAACCTAGTGGGAAGAGTGTTGAGCCAAAATAAAATGATATCTCCTTAGGGTGAGTGTTGATACAATGACCAAGATCCTTTATCTACCCACTAGCTAGTGAAGATGATTACCAATATCAGTGAAGTTAGGTCGATTTGAGCATGTACTCATGTTCTACATGGGCAATGTGGATGACACTGGTTTACCTAAAAGAAAGATCATGCATTATTTTCATTGAACTAATGCTATTGCCAAGTTGAAAAAAAGGTGCAGTACAAGTTTCAATGTTGAAAATGCTAACCAATAATACGTGGGATGTTGCCTTTGTAAGAGACAAACATCGATGGGTATTTAAGTTGATTTTGTTCTAACCATCTATAGATCTCAGTCAAGTAATGTCTTGTGATTTTTTTCTTCAGTCCCCCAGGTCCAACTTATTTAGTATCATTTCAAACATTTGTACAACCTTTGTCAGTTGATAGGACCTTACTCCAATAAGAAATTGAGCACAACAAAAACATTTGCTGATTCAACACGTACGATTAGAAAAGTTCGTGTGAGTCCTTCCTATGATCACATTTTACTTCTTTTGATGCATGTGAAAGAATAGTTTAGGCTAACCTTAAGTACAACCAATAGAAATATTGAATTTAAACCATATGAAAATACTAAACACTCTTAATGGAAAAATAATTGCCTCTTTTATTATTTGAAGCACCCATTGTATATATATATAAACATCAAAATTTTAATAATGGTAGTGAAAAAACATCTTTCACAAAGAAATAATTAGATCATACTATCAAGATAAGAACCTTCAAATTATTAATGACACCATTGTGTAGAGATGTAGATAATGGGCATTTAACACATGCCTCAATCTTGCCAGAATATAAAATTTTGAGTGATTGGTTTTTGTAAATGTACTCCACAACATGCTATAATGTGATATGTGTATGCACATATTTTCTCAAGCTGCACACAAGAGAAGGTTTGATAACTAAGAAAGAATATTTATGATGTTACTTGTTTACAAATTTGAGAAAGGCTAAAGGTTTACAGTCAAAATCTAGAAATTCTATTTCTTGGTGGAATGTGAGACATGCTTGGATTTGTATAGCGCTTCAATGCTTGTTTAGGATCTAGGTAAGTGTGGATGAATAAAAGCTTTATTTTATTGTTCTACATTGAATTCCCATCCTCTCTAAGTTATAAAAGGCAAGTTAAAACCTCATTAGACTAAGGGACGACATTTTCCATTGCCAAACTTTAACCTTACAAGGAAGTGCACTACACTTGTTTGATACTTCCACATATTTTGAGGGAATGCCAATAGAAATGCAATGTTGTTGGATACACTGGCATTAGTTAGTTTTAGAAAAGTTCTCTTTTTCAAATATGTTGTTTTCATGAAGTAATATTTCCAGCCAAGAGGATAAAGACTTGGCATGCCTAGGACATATAGTGGTGTTATTTCTTGCATGTATTTGTGATTTATTAATATTCCACCACTAATTAACTTCATTATGGAGCTATCCGTTTAGTAGTATATTACAACAATGATTTATTAAATGAAAATGATTCCAATTTGTTTGAACGCCATAAATGGAAAGGAAATTTAACTTTGAATTAGAAAAATTGAATATATTCTAAAAAATATGTTTTCTGATCAAATATAGGTCTATTTCCTGATCATTAAAAAAAAACATTCATGACAATAAGCAAGTTAACATATTCAGTTTTGTATGCATTAGAGAAAAATGAATGAGTAACATTAAGTTTGTTTTGAATATTTATAAAATCATGCCAGAGATTCTAAATGGAAATTGCATGTGCTAATATTTCTCAATTAATTACAGGGAAAAGAAGAGGCATACATAATTTGTTGGTTCATGGGAATTGGATTCCTTGTCCCGTGGAATAGTACGCCGACAATTTAAGATTACTATATTGACGCTATATTCCCGGTTAGTATCACAATTTACAAAGTCTTGTCTTATTTTTTTTTTAGTTTCTTGTAATCTTATGTTAGCAAAATTTTCTCCACCCATTACATTTCTACTCACCAATTTTATTGTTGAAGTGTTACTACTTCTTAGAGATAACTATAAGAAACAATACAACTACAAAAGTGGAGCATGAGACATTCGTAGTAGAAATTGCTAGTTCTCTTGTGTTTATTTTCTTTGTTTATACATGTCATCTGGGCACAAAGTGGCCACTATTGCTCAACTGAAGAAAACTTGTTCAAGTTTTTTGCTTTTATGGGGAAAAATAACATTAACATTATTGTTGATGTTGAGATATCGATTGTATAAACCTTTTATAGTCTACTTTAGTTTATATTCCAACGCTAATCGAATTTCATGTCTTATACTATGCATTTTATCTTTTTTTTTTGTTAAAAAAATGACTCACTATTGATGGTAAGAAGCAGGGATTGAAGAAAGAGGAGAACAATAACACTAGAGTGACAAAATGCAAATTAAAGAGAGAGAAGAGAACTAGTCTAGTGGTATCCATTGAGTCAGTATCCCTCATAAGGCACACACATAAAGACTGATGGTCAAGTCTTCAGAGATGGTGAATTCACTTGCAATGCCTTGGCAACACAATGATTATGTTTTGAAGTGATGAAACAATATTTCATATGTAAATTGTACTCCAACAAATATTAAGTTGGAAACTCATATTGTAATACTTGGCATTTTATATAATATAATTTGTGATTGGAATTATTTATAGTTGCATTTTATATTACTTAGTCTTGTAATTAACATATGTAACTTTGTGTTTTCATATTAGCTAAACATGTACATTGTATGCGATTTTTTTAAAAATTTAGTTGCAAAGTCATACTAATTAATTAACGCTGATTAATAATGCACACATAAAATTAGTCTAAAACTACTAAATTAGTAGTTTGTTTATTAATAATGAACACAAATAAAATGAATATATGACTAAATTAATTGTTTATAACGATCATTGATGAAAGTAAATGAAATGAATATAAACTACTAAATTAGTCATTTATATAATGAATATGAAACTACCAGAAAAAGATAAATGACTACTGCAAATTATAAATTTGTGATTACAAATGACGACTAACTTTTGCATATATACGACTATTAGTAGCTAATTTACAGTATCTTATAACACAACCAAAATTTAGTCTTTCTTTGGTCATTAATTGGTTTCAAACGATGACTAGAATTTGCATATATATGACTATTAGTAGCTAATTTATAGTATCTAGTGAAACAAATTGGCGACCATACTAGGGAACGTCCATGTTCTCGTTTTTTCCCTTAGTTTTTTGTTATGATTTTTCTTATTTATCCAAACTTGAGTGTTTATAAATTAATGGCCTTTTAGATCTGAGAGGTTGATTTTTCAAATTTTCTATTTTTTCTTAAGTTTCCCCCCTACTTCATTTTTGTTTGTTAATAGAGCGCAATTATGTGCCCTTTTTTCTGTAGCAACAGAGCACATGTGCTTTGTTTTCTACTATAAACCCACACAGGCCTTGAGAATTTTTGAAAATATTGTTTTTGCTTCAACCCAAACTTGAATTTGTTTTTCTGAAAGTGTCATTATGTTTGTTTGGACTACGTTGTGTCTCTTCTGAACTCTGTTGACAACTTTGTTAATGATTTTTGAGAATTAGGTCTTTTTGAAAGAATTACTTAGGGTTTTGCCTAGTTGATTTGTTGATTGACCAAAACAAGATAGATTGTCCTTCTGCTTATGATATTCTTATTTTGTTCTATCAAATACACTGGTTAAGCCTTAATTGTTGCTTATTTGTAGTCAAATTCATGGTGAATTGCAAATTAGGGTTTCTTGAGACCTTGTGCGTTTGTGAAGAAATTGTAGTCATTTTTGCTTGATAAAGGAAATAGTTGCTTTCATCTTGGAAACTTTTTCACAATTGCACTGTTATTATCATTAAATCAAAGTATTCATAAGGAAAAATGTATTTTCTCCAACTCTCTTGATTGATTTCTGTGTGCTTGAAAGTTTTGAGTGATTAGAGTTAAAGAATATTTTGGCTTATTTGATGTTTAGGGAAATCTGTAATTTGGTTTGTTGACTGCATTTTCATTACATTATAGTGAAATTTGTTACTTAGAATATTGGAAAAGCTGTGAATTTTTGCATTTCATTTCTCAAAAAATCAAAGAAACTCTGTCTTTTCTCTAAATAGGATTTCATCGAATTTGAAAATTGCTATTGCATTGTAGAGTGCATTAAGATTTTGAGTCGTGTCATAACATCATAAGTTTCACCTTCATCGCCCTTTGAGTAAAGAATAACTTAATAATATGACATTAATTAAAATTCATCTAGAATTTTACATTTTTTAGGGCTCTTGTCACCTATAGTAGCTTAAGTGTAGGGCTTTGGAATAGGGAATGAAGTAAACTTTCCAAAGCTACAAACGAAAAATAGAATCTTGAGTTAGGAGAGAAAATCCAATTATTTTTGTTTTTCTCTGGGAAGCTCTTATTGCACATGAGTTAAGCACGAGTTTGTGTCAAATCTAGTGAAGTGATTGTACCCACTTCATTGGCCTAGATATAGTGATTTGCACGTATTACAACGGTATTGAAATGTACTTGGTGTCACTTGAAAGTAAACCTCTAATTCATCATGTGGAGGAACCTTCAAGGGGATTGAGCTTGTTACACTACCCTTGCTTGTACGTCCGATTTGCGACTCTCCCCCCAAGTAAAATTGCTGTATGTGGTAAACTTAGTGACTATAATCCTAAGGCTCGACCTAAGGTGATGACAGAGGGAAGGTCATATTGTACTTAGAACAGACGTTGACTATACTCGCTTGGAATTTTTTAGGGTGATCTTTGCTTAGGATTGTTTATAGCAGAGTGACTTGCAGCAGTGTGTTTCATTAAGCAGGTTGTCAGGGTAACTGGTTCCAAATGCTCATTTCTATAAAGATTTTCACTTTGATCGCTGTGAAGTTGGATTTCATCACCAACTAGTAATTATTGATCTCTGTGAAGAGTCAGGCTGTATGGTTTGAACTCCTAGATTTTTTAGTGTGTGTTACTTTATGGGTTGTTTTTTACTTTTTAGAGAGTTTAGGTGTAATTTAGTTATTGTGTAATTGATCAATTGAAATTTTTTCATTGTGGTGAAATTACCAAGTCTATCACGTAGGATATTTGGGGATCCCCCTGAGTATACATCGAATCAATTAGAAAATATTAAAGCTGAAAAAAATCATCAGGATCCGGAACTACAATAGAAATTGAAACTTCTACTATTATAGACTCTAATGTAAGAGGAATTGAAGTTACTCAACTGATAATATCTACTATTTTAGGCCTTGAAGTAACATAAATTGAATTTGATCAAACTCCGAGATTAACATCACACTCAGAATCAACTGATTTACAAATTACTGAACTCATTCAAATTGAATCAGATATTGGAGAATTTTCATATACAAACCCCATTTCTGAACCAGATATTGACGAACTTGAGTGTGATATTCTGAGCCTGAGATTCATACATCTACTACAATGCATATTCCAGATCCTCCACTTTCACCGCATGTGAAAATCATTATTACTGATATTCTCCCTCCCGATCTCATTACCATTGAAGATTTGTTTCAGACAAAGAGGAAGAACCCATCATTTCTACCAGTGAACCTATAGATATCACAAAGATTTTGTTTAGATCTCTTCACCCTGAGCCTTGGTATTGCCCACCCTTGAACTTCTTAGGACAAGGGATTCCAGGATACACGACTCCTTGTTCTATTGTACCAGGTTTTGACTAGTCTATGATGGCTTCTGGAACTACCTAATGAGATGCAATGAATCGGGAAAATTTTAAGGATGGAATTTATCTTAAAGTTTAGAAACCTTGGTGAATCCCACTAGTCCATAATATGAAATCTATGAAATATTTGGATATAATTTTGTAAAAATATTCAAATTTATAATATTTTTATATAGTCTATATATAATTTTTTGGCGATTTTTAGGGTAAAATAATTTCATTCTATAAAATTTGGGCAAATCATTTTTACAAAAAAGTGGAAATTAGCAAATCGTTTTTTTGGAAAAAGTACAGAAAATTAACCCATGGGCGAATATTAGCCCCTAAAATTTTCCCTAAGATGCATCCATGTTTTCTATTTATCCAGAGTCAACATTGTATGGTGGTTTTCTACCACCTGGATATGACTCCCTTGCAAGAGCTTATTTAGGAGCTTCTTCCTCGAGCTCATCTTCAAACATGTCAATTGGTGTAATTAACCCTACCAAATGAAGGTTTGACATCTGAACAATTTATTAATATGATTTCTGGTAATGTTAGTAATCCAAAAACCAACCCAACAGGTGGTTATTACCCGCCCGGGGGGAAACCGTCATATCCTCCACCTTGAGGACAACCTTTTGGTGGACCTTACCCCACATCTAGGGGGAAACACCCTATCGGGAATTACCTTCATTATGCTCAAATGCCTCAAACCGGTTTTGGGCAGCCTATTATGCCTCAACCCATTGTTGAAATGCCTTACCCTAGAATTAAAACAACTTGGAACCCTTCGTTAAATAAACAGTGAATTCCAGTTGCTTCTTAAGTGCCTTTGTATCAACCTGTTCAACCACTTGAACAACCTATACAACTAATACCTTTTCAAGGCATGCATTTTCAAGTCCAACCAACTGTCCAGGTTAATCCATTGACACCTACCAACAACCACTTCAACGTCTTGTCCCGAGTACTCCTCAAACATTGATGCAATTTGTTTTCCCAACGACTGTTCAGAATACAAGTTCAGGTTCACCTCAAACTCCCATTCCAAGAGTATCACACGTAATTGTCCCGCTTACATCATAGGTTACTACACAATCCCTTGTTCAGCCTTTACCTTAGGTATCTGGTGTTCAAAACATTCCTGCAATTCTGTTAACACCCCAAATACCTATTGTACAACCTGACATCCCATATATGCAAGTACTGTTTCAAGGGCCACCTTTGCAAGGTTTAACTTAGAGTCGATTTGTTCAAGGACCATTTTTTCAAACTCAATTTCTCGAAGGTTAACCTTTGCAAAATCAACCATTTCAAGGACAATTCGTTCAAGGTAAAATGGGCCAGAGTCTTCATTTTCAGAATCAACCATACCCAGGTCATACATTTCAACAACCTATACAACCACAATACAATATGGCTTATCCTAGATATCCAAGAGGCATACAGATGCCAACTGCTCAGACTATCCCAGGATATCCTTGGTATCCTCCTCCCGGTACAGGACTCCTCCCTCAAGGTTATCAGTATCCATCTCAGGATCCTAACCGCCAGTTTCCCTTGATTGCAACTTTGGATTTGCCTGACCTCTCTCAGTTAACTAATGATCCACTTTTTTATTTACCATTTTGGCCAGCCATTCCTAGTAAGTTGCCCAGTGATAATCATAAGTTTGAAGGTAAGTCAGGGGAAAATCCATCCAACCATGTTATGGCCTATCATATTTGGTGCATGTCCAACTCATTAATCAATGATTCTATTAGATTACGACTTTTTCAATGAACCTTAACCGGTTCGGTAGCCAAATGGTATGTAGAATTGTCGCGCGCTTCCTTCGGTACTTTTAACGCCCTTGCTACAACTTTTTTGACCCATTTTCAGTTTCTTGTTCGATATGATAGTGGAACTAAACTTTTAACTTCTTTAAAACAATCAATGTCAACCCATATATCAGATCACATTCACGAATGGAGATGAAGTCGTATCATAGTTAAAGTTTACATTCTAGAGCAGATTCTAGCTGAATGGTTCATAAAATCTATTTTACTAGTAATAATTGAAGATGTGGCCAAAGGGGGTGTTGTAACTGAAGAGAAGGTAATTTCTCGCACTCAATAGCTTCATCTTGTTTATACTCAGTCTGGTACTTTGTATGAAAAGATCCCATATTTACCCTGACCTAGTCAAACTAATCCAGCTCTTACAGGATTACATGTCACAGATGGCATGATTGGTTCTGTGAGCAAGAAATCTAAAAACAAAAAGAAAAATGCTAAGAAAAATCAGATTTCAGCTCTACTTGATTCACTTGAAGAAGATCCTTCTCCCAAAATTACTTCGGAAATTAACGCCATAGAGTCATCTACCAGCAAGGGTAAGCCATCTGGAGATAAGAAAAAGGAAAAAGGCAAAACTAAACAAGACACTTGTTCTAAGGATAAATCAAACAAGAATGAACAGTCTGATGAAAAGAGGAAACCTCGGTATCCTTGCTTAATTTTTTATGAAGATCATTACACCAAGGAGTGCCCACATCATGCCGAAGTTTCCAAATTCATCAAAAGTTCACCCACACCCGTTGTTTTGAAGGATCCTTTTCCTCCCCAAGACAATAAAATGGTTTCTCATGACAAATCCTCCTCATTTGCATCGGTAGATATCATGATGTCTTCCAAAGTTATGGCAGCAATGAGATCCAAATATTACACGTCAAAGAGTCTTGTTGAAGATGGATATGACTCCAGTCCACCTAGTCAAAATTCCACATCTACTCCTCCTTTGAACCATTGCATATTGAAAAACCAAACCTTGATATGATAATTCATCCACCTCCTAAGAGTATGCTTCAGAAGTCAACCTTTAATCCTCATGCTAGGGATACCTAAAACTATAACATCTTCGAATATTTGGCTATGTCACCTTCGACAATGTTTTCCCTTGAAGCGCTGCAAACTTTCCCAGCACAAATGAAATTATTATTATCAGCCATAGGAGCAGTAGATCCTCATGACTCCAATTTGATTGTTTTCGATCTCGAAAATCATGTCACGCATCTCCCGCACCAACTCACTTTCCAGATACTAGTTCATGTCAAAACACGATGAGTTTTTCGAACAATGATTGAAGAAGGAGCATTGACATGTATTATGTCCATTGCCTGTTGGAAAGCTTTGGGTTCTCCAACAACCAGTCAAACTCCCATGACTTTGAAAGCCTTCGATGGAAGAGGTTTTCATCTATATGAACTTTGAAATGATTTTCCAATCGAATTAGAGGGAAAAACGATTGTTATATACATTGAGGTTGTTGATGCTCAACTTGACTATAACCTTTTGCTTGGTCAGAGCTAGACTTATGCCATGGTGGAAATAGTCTCGTCATATTTTAGGTTGATTATGTTTCTTCAGAAAGGAAGAATTGTGAAAGTAGATCAATTATCCTACCATACCTCAGACCCTATTTCCACTGGTAGTATCCCATTTGTTGGAAAATCAACCACTCCATATGAAGAAGTTGGTTTTGGTCTTCTCAAAGACTCATCTTTGATGGGAACTTTCGCATTCCCTCCACCCAATTTCCTTCATAATGATGCCCATATTAACATGATTACATCAAGTACTTTCAAATCGAGGGATCCATCGAAAGTACCTTCAGAATTAGAAATGATCTTATATGGCGATGAAATGCCTCGTAGCCCTTTTGAGTTGGCCTATGAGGAAATTCAATATTTTTCCAACTCATCAATGTCTAAAGGCAATCAAATGAATACGATTATTGATGAATATTCTCATTTGTCACATTTGGAACCAATCACTATGCCTGATCCTTTTAACACAGATTTTTTAATTGATGAAGGGATTATCGAAGTCATGACCTTGGACGAAATGTCATGGAACAATAATCATCAACGTTCAACTTTCTTGCCACCCTTTGACAAAATTGAGAATAATTTCTCATCTATGTTGTCATCTGAGACCCTTAGTGATCCTCAATGTCCAATATCTACTCTTTCTTCCAATTCTGAACAGAATTTAGGGAACATGTTGGCAACGATACCTATAGACATCTAGGTGAAATTTGGGATAACTGAAAATATTCATATAGGAGCTTCTTGTTCTTTAGAAGAGATTCAAACTTACAAAGACCTATTTTAGGAATTTCTTCACATCTTTGCTTGGTTGTACGAAGAAATGTTAGGAATCGACCCTAGCATATTTGTACCTGAAATAAAAACCTATCCAGATGCTAAGCCAGTTAGACAACAATTACGTCCTATACATCCACGAAAAGTTGTCACTAAGCCTATCAAGACTATGGTTGAAAAATTAATGAAAGCAGGATCCATTTACCCCATTCCTTTGACTGATTGGGTATCAAATATTGTGCCCATTACTAAAAAACAAGGAACTATTCGAGTATGTGTTGATTACCAAGATATTAATAAAGCTTGTCCCAAAGAAAATTGTCCAACTTCATATATCGACCAAATTGTCGATGACTGTGTCGGAAATGAAATTTTTTCCTTCATGGATGAATTTTCTGGCTACAATAAGATAAGCATACTCCCCGTCGATCAATACAAAAGCGCATTTATATTCCCATGGGGAAATTTTTCTTATCGCAAACTCCCATTTGGCCTAAAAAATGATGGTGCAACTTTTCAATAAGCCATGTCTTATGCAATCCATGATATCAAGCATATTGTTCAGCCTTATTTAGATGACCTACCAGCTCATTCAATGAAAAGGAAGGATCACCCATACACTTGAAAGCAATTTTCATTAGGTGTAGGCACTACAATATTCACTTGAATCCACACAATTATTTTTTTGTGTGTGCAATCGGGTTGGCTTCTAGGATTCATCATTTCGAAAGAAAGCATTCGTGTCGACCCCCTCAAGGTAGAGGTAATTATGAATTTTCCTTCTCCTTCTAGCCTTACTCAACTCCAAAGTTTGCAAGGGAAAGAAAAGTTTTTGCGTAGATTCATCCATAATTATGTTGAACTATCCCATGTTTTTAATCGACTATTGAAAAAAGGCATTCCATTTTTTTGGGATGAGCTTAATGATAAAGATTTTGACGCATTAGAACATGCACTGACCAATGTGTCTTTACTACATCCACCTGATAATAATCGATATTACTTTATGCACTTAGCTGCATCTGGTGCCACCATTGGCATGGTGTTAGTCCAAGAGGATGATTCTAGCAGTGAACATGTGATTTACTATTTGAGTAAGAGTCTCACTAAAATCGAGATTAAATACACACATGTGGAAAAGCTAGCCTTGCTAGCTGTGTAAGCTGTTCAACAATTTCGTCACTATATACTTCTTCGAAAAACAACAGTCATTTTAGATTGCGACCCTATGATGTAAATTCTCACTAAACAATTGCTAGGGGGAAAATACTCCAATTGGATAGTTATCTTACAAGAGTTTGATTTGGAATTTGAAAAATCCAAATCAAAGAAATCTTTGATTTTCGTTGAATTATTTTGTGACTTTCCTCATATTGATATAGAAACTGTAGCAGAAGATTCTTTTTCTAATTAATCTCTCTTTCTTATCAGTACGTTAGATCCGTGGTATGGAGACATCATTATATATCTCCAAACACAAATGTTTAGGCCTGAGTTATCCAAAATTGATCATCATCGAATCTGATACCAATCCCAACAATACAATATTATTGGTGACACTCTTTACTCTCATTGTGCCAATTCTATATTCCGACGTTGTTTGATTTTTCAAGAGGTCGTAAAAACATTAAATGACTGTCACTCTGGAGCATGTGGCAGTCACATGTCTGGGTATGCTACTGCCCAAAAGATATTATATGTTGGTTACTTTTGGCCCTAAATGTTTGAAGATTGCATTGCTACAGTCCGCAAATGCCATAATTTCCAAATCTATGATCGCAAAATGCGAGCACCTCCAGCTCCTCTTCACCTTATCATAGCTTTCGGTCCTTCTGACAAATGTCGCATCGACTTCGTCACTTGTAACCCTCACTCAACCAAGGGGCACAGGTATATTATCCTTGCACTCGATTACTTTACAAAATGGGTCGAGGGGATGCCTACATATAGGGATGTCAGTGAAACTGAAACAATTTTCAGTTTCAATCATGTGATTGCTCGATTTGGTGTCCCACAAGCTATTTTTATAGGCCATGGTAGTCATTTTCGTAACTTTACGATGATCGAACTATCCGCACAACTTGGCCTTTCCCAAGATAACTCTAATTTGTATTATCCACAAGCTAATGGTCAAGTCAAAGTTGTCAATAAAGTTTTAGCCAATATGATTAAACGGATAGTTGGTATGCATAAAGGAAACTAGCATTCTATGCTCTTTTTCAACACTGTGGACTTACCCTACTACTGTAAAAACATTGACCGATTTTACTCCTTTCCAACTTGTTTATGGTTTGGAAGCAGTATTACCCATTGAATGTGAAATCCCATCCCTAAAAGTAGCAATCAAATTATTACCTACTACCTCTGCGGACGAAGAATGCTTTGTACATTTAACTCGTTTAGATGAAAATCGTCATGATGCCATACTGGATAGCGAGGCTCACCAAAAATGTGTCAAAGCCCAATATGATCAAAACATTAATCCTTATCCATATTCAAAAGGTGACCTAGTCTTGGTTTATGATCAAGCTCATGACAAGTTAGGTGCATGGGAAGTTCGAAGCCATGTGGGATGACCCTTATATCATACAATGTGTATTAGCTAAAGCCGCCTATGAGCTGGTTGATTACGATGGTATTCCTTTGGGAAAGCCCAGAAATGGTCTTTACCTAATGAAATATTTTGCATAAAATTTTGGTGAAGATCTGTACATTATTTACCATTTTTCTAGGTATGTGTGACAAATAATGTTTTTTTACATTTTCCATTGCTTCTATTGCTTATCTCGTTTTTACACTTGATTTGAAAATGTTGACATTCTCTCATACTTACATTGGCTTTGTTAATGGTGCTAGTCGTAATACTATAAATTTATCTCCTGCAGCCTGGGTTATCTATTCACCCAGTGATGATGTAGTTTCTATTCATGGAATATGTCTTGGTCAAACAACAAATAACATTGTGGAATATAGCGCAGTCATTGAGCTATTAGTTGATGCCATCACATTTGGTATCCGACGTTTGATCGTTAGGTTAGATTCGTAACTCGCGGTATTACATTTAAATGGTGTATATACAGTAAGGAGTCCAACCATGTTAAGAGTATTTTTACAAGTCTGTCTCTCAGAAAGGAATGTGATTACATCGAATATCAACCGTTCCGAGATATTTAAACACATTGACGGATGCATTGGTGAATCATGTGTTGAATAGACATTTCAACATTTGTAAATTAAAGAAAATATTCATTCATACATTGATTGAAATAAACATTGATAAAAAGTAGTAGATATTTCATTAAAATAGAGTTTGTATAAAAATGTGTCTAAAAAATATGTCATCTGAGGACATAAGGCCCTGTGGCCTTTTATTTTCCGAATATGCTGACACCAAAAAGTCAAAATGTGGTCCTAGAAACTAGACCATCTAAGCATGATGATGCTCATGATAATAAACGATAGCACAAGAAACTCGACACAACAAATGTCTGATAGGCCCTGGAACCCCAATTGCATCTCTCTGATAGGCACGTGGAATGTCATTGGTCCTAGTCTCTAGGATGTTGGAAGTCAACCTCTCAAGGTTATGCTCCAACTCTCTCAGGATATCCTCTGCCTCTGGGTTCATTGGCGCATCTATTATAGGTTTCTCACCTCATCTATCGAATCATCTTACCCCGGCTAGTCGGTTTGGACCCACATTTGCACATGCATTTCGGATAAAAATTTAAAATTTTGGAAATATGTAAAAATGAGGAATTCTTACCTAGATCACCCCACTGAGTTCTGGCTAGAAGTGGGATATCAGGATCATCTCTCTAATCCATCTCGACATACAGGAATTCCTCAATTGGAACAATCTGTTGGCCTAACCAGTCAAAAAACTGTCGTATACCTCACTACTGGTCCATCACTTCCATGGCGTGCCATCAGTGCAACCTACCTCATCATGCGTGGATCCCTAGAACCCCCCTCATCTGCTAAAACTTGTTGTCATCAGAGGATAAGAACCCTCTCTAGGGAAAAAGTATTAAGAATGAAACCATAACCGAAATTCTTTAGTTTTCCATTCTTGCACCTAGTCAACTGAAACTTCATATTCATTGCCACTACCTTACACTAGTTGTATATCATGGATTCCCAGCATTCCATGACCATCTGCATCTATGCCCATGTGGCTAGAAGAAGGGAAGCACTGCCACACAGTATATGAACAATGAAAGCAATGATCCTTAAGGGTAAAAGCTCGATGGTCTAAATGTCGATTCTCCCATCCTTGGGTGGTGCACCCCTGCAAAAGCATCTTATATACGCATCAGTAGTATCTCCTCCCATCCTTGATCCGAATAGTGAAAGATCAGTTCCCCGATGAGACAACTTAGTCAAGAAGTATATGTCATTGGCATCAATGGTAACACGATGATTGACAATCACAAAGAATTGTTCCTGGACATTCCAGTTCCTTACTGACCATGTCATCAGATCTACCTGAGCTTTCATCCCAAGAATGAGCCAGTATTTCAAGAGCCACAAGTCCTGAGAGTCTGCATGGTGGCAGGATCTGCCAAAGCTGCCAAATCATTGGCTTCACGCTCTCTTTCCCTCCACTCCATTTTGAGCAATCAAATGACCTGAAATGACCATTTTAAAGCAATTAGAATCATTATAAAACTCATCTCATGTTTTTTTAACTCAAAAATTGTTTAGAAATAAACCCCTAGCACCTGTGCGACCGCCATTTTACTGACAGAGTGTAGATACACAATTTTTTCGTACAGAATTTCCCGCAAGATGTGATTTTCCGTGTGGAAATTTTTATTAACCTATGTGGGCCCGATTAAAAAAACCCGCGCAGGGCCGAGGGCACATTTTCTAACAAAGTTTTTCTCTAAAAATATAAATGAAAACTCAAAATGAAATTCTAAACGGATAAAAATGGTGTGTGATATCGTCCATCGGTTGGCTTGAAATCAGTCGTAGAAGTCTGGTGGTAAAAACTCCTCTCTCTGCTCTCAAATGGTAAAAATTCAAATGGTGAAAATAATTTACTTTTTCCCACTTTTATAAGTTTTTGGAGCTAAAAAATATTATTTTTTATGTTTAAAACCTTTTTGAAAGGGAAAATGACCTTTCTGAGCAGTTATGACAATTTATTGAGTTTAAATGTGAAGGATCGGTTACGGAGCAAAGATGAATCATTTTGACATTTTAGCAGACTTTTATCACTTTTCATGCTCTTAAAAATTACAAAAAGCGAAAATCATGGAGTCTTCTTTTAAGCCATTTTTAGACTCTTTCTAAAACGAAAAGATCGTCAAGTACTTGCTTGTTAGAACTCGTAAAATGAAATGAACAACCATCCACTCAGTATAAGTTTATCCCTTCTACGGACTGAGCTAGGACTATTTACAAAAAAGGTATACGTTGACAAGACATGGTTAGTAGAGTTCTCTCTTGTATTACTTTATCTTTTTTCGGACCTGAGAGACTAAAATTGACCAAAAAGAACATGATGGAGTCTACTTATTTTTTCCTTCTGACAGTCTAAAATTGAAAAACATCGATCTTTACTTTCTTCGGGCTCGTTAAAATTTTACGGTAAAAGAACTGAATGAGTTTCATTTTTGTGTCTTTTTCAAACTCTTAAAAGAAAACGACATCGAGTTTCTCATTTACTGGACTCGTAAAAAAACTAAACAATATAGAACTCGTTCAGCATAACGGGATTGAACCATTTCTTCCTAGGGTTCATTAAAAATACTTTGATGGACTGATCCGAAGGATGAGCTTACAGTCCAAGCATATGTTATCCTCCTCAAGCTTGTAAAAAATAAAGAGGTACTTGCCAGTAATCGTGGGAGAAAATTGGGAAAAGGTGTCCATTTTACATTATCATTTTTAGAAATGTAGCATGTCGCTCTCGAACATGGCACTCCTTCACACTCATGTCCAGGTTGGGAAATCCATTTTCCTTACAGTTAATCAAACCTCATTGAAAGTCTTCATAGTTTTTGGTATTATCGTTAAGTCAAATGCTACCAAGGCATAGTGGTGTCGTTATGTGTTCAAGGGAATTTCAACCTTTGTTCAAAATCCCTTTGCAAATGCTATGCCTTCAATCACGTCGGCCATCCTTGAGTCAGTCCTTGCAAACTATTTTCAAACTTGACACTATGTTTCGTGTCGTAGGCTTTCCTAAAACAGGTCACTTCTTATCAACTTCAGCTCATTATCTAGGAAGTTGAATTAGAAACCTTTAGTACCTTGAAGCATGCATGCCTTAATGGAAAATTTCTCCCTCTCGACTACAGGTTCTCATCATTAGCCTTCAATAGAACAATTACATGAGTGTTCAACTTCATATCACCTATTCACACTTCATATATTGCACTGGAAGTACCTTGAGAACCATTGTCATTATTGGTGGTTTCTTTTGCGCTTGGTAATGGTTCTCATCATTGATTGGTAATTACATGGTTTCTTCCATGTTTGACTTTGAGACATTCACTCGCATGTATAGATTCGTACTATAAATCGAGAGATGGAGATCAAGACCCTGGATCTAGTTTCATCAATCCAGGTTGCTAGGAAATTTTATATTCATGACTATGTAGATGGATGGTTGCCTCCATACTATGTCTACCATATATATGATTTTAGTTTTTCCATGCTTGTTCATTGAGTTTGCTTTTACTTTGAGTATGGGAATGCCTACCTCAAAGATGATTTTTGATATATATTTGCATTGTAATCCTTGAATGTTCCCTGCAGGTTTCTGACCATTGCCTCTGATCTGATCCTTGGAATGATAAAGTGCTTCAATCTTTTAAACTTGTTTGACAGACTTCGCACTTTAAGGGGAAACTTGTTACATGTCAATTTGTCACCATCACACTAGATCATTTTATGGGTCTTTTTACCATCCATGAACATGTTCGAACCAGCTCCCTCAGAAGTTAAGCAACCCAAAATATTTTGATATAGATGAAAAAATTGAGAAAAATAGTTATCACACCTTGTTAAGTTTCACTTGCGCCAATTTCTCTAGAGTTTCTGGTGCATGCGCTGAAACTAACTCTGAGAATAGCGCAAAGTTGTGCTTTTTCTGCCAGTATAAACCCGCGCAGGTGAATTCTAAAAGGTAAAAATAAAAATTACATTCTAAAAAAATAGTTGGTAGAATATTTCCCAACTGAAAGCTTTTAGGTGATGAATATTCGAACTATATCCCTGAGATGATGCATCTCCATCCATTTTCTCATGGTAACCTAATCCCTCAATGAATGAGTCTCATCCTCCTCTTTTGGATATGAAATGAAGGAATCTCAATGAAGGATTTGATTAATACAAATGAACACTTTCTCCCATTCATTTGTCTTATTTCAATGATGAATGATTTACAATTGTTTATGATGTTTATTAAGGCAAATTCATTTCCTAATTTCCTTGATCATTAGGCTAAGTTGTTTGGATTATTATATCACATGTGCTTTTGATCCTTTTATGGTCAATGTTTGCAGGTCTTATCAAGCATTGAAGAGTTGCATCGAATTACAACAATATATCTTCATTGACGATTTTTTTGAAAGAGGTAAGAGGCTCATCCATTAGCTTTAATTCTTATAATTCAAACAAGTTCAACTTAGGGAAAAAGTCAATTCAATTATCTTGCTTGTTTCTAGTTTCCATCAAATATCTAGGGAGATCGCTCTTGTTCGTAAGAGGGATTGTTCTGTGTAACAATAGGCATAAGCTATGTATAAGAAGTGAATTTAAATTTAAGGTTCCATTTGGTTAAGCCTATGCTTAAAGTCCTATGCTAGTATGGTTGCACAACTCAAAGTCAAATATCTTGAATTGTGCCACAAAATCTTCCTTCTCCATAGAATCAAACCAAACATTTGGTAGGGTTTCCTCTGATTCCAATGGAATTCTAATGCCTTTGCCAACACATTAAATCTGATTGTCTCCTTCCTTTGAAAAAATTGCTTTTTGCTCAAGGAATGAAAAGAGGATTTGAAATACCTCTTGCCTTACATCACCATCCATCCATCTAAGTGGATGACAAACTATCAACATATTGATATTTCCATTGTGGGTTATTTCTAATAGAGAACAAAAAATCATAGGTTTGTACAATTGGAATGTAGTTGGTTCCATTTATTGTTGCCATGCAATGAGTATCCTGCCAAGATATTGATGTGTTAATAGGCAATGAAAAATGCAATAAGCATCTGGAATGGACCTCATCTACAGTAATGATATCTGATGTAGTAAGCATGATGGTGTTTGGAAAAATACAAACTAACAAAAATATTGGAACTATGGCAGAAAACGTTTATGGTCATGGTAAAAATGTAAGTGTTCATAAACATTCTCAGAAAAATGAATTTTAACCACATTCCCTTTTGCTTGTTTCTTGGATCTTCTTTTTTATCTAAACTAAAACATAAATATGTTTCATGGCCATGAAAGATTTCTAAAATAGATAAAGGAATGAGGAAACAGTTTCCACTAGAAGAATCTGTTCACCAAGGAAATCCTTCACTAGCAATGAAAGATTCCCAATTCGTTAGTTATTCCAATGAAAATTTTGTGGAAACACCCAAATTATGAGAGGTATATTTGATGGAAGAATAAAAACATAACTATAATGTTGAATGATCAACTAGATTTCTACCTCACCATTCATTGAAAGAAAACAACTTGTGACAAGCTAACAAATGTTTTCAAAATATACTCCTAAAACATAAGTTTTGGTAATGAGGAAGCCTACAACATAGGCTTGAAAATTTGCTACTCAGGATTGATAATAAACCTTACCAAAGTAATGAATACTAGAAGTTTAAGATAAGGATACAACAATCACCAAAAAGTGAAGATTCTACAAACCACAATGAGTGCATATTGTATCGCATGATTTGTTTTAGTTATTATAATCTACAATGTGCTTGCCTTTAACTGATCAAGAAACTTAAGATGTGTAGGAGTAAGCAATTTTAGAATAATAAAACTAAAAGACTTAATTTCCAAGCATGCAATGGTGTTTGAGGCAATGAATTTTTAGAGTTAGAGAAACCGTAGACAAACATTACATGCTCATAAACTTCTTGAATGCACATTTGAGTTGCATGAAAGGTCCGCGCATCAAACTTATGTTAGCTTGTTTTTAATTTATCCCTGCACATATAGCAAAAATTTAACATTTAATAAAAACCAATATATTTAATAAATAAAGAAAAATAAAAATAAAAAGGAAAAGACTTGTCAAGCAGAGCTTACATGCATTTCATGTGTCTAATCGATTTAAAGAAGCCATTGCAACCTTCACAAGTTCCAATTACTATTGGATATGTTAATCCTCCAGTGCTCCATGAGTAACCACAGTTAAGTGCTCAATGAGTCACTGCAATTGAGTTGATGTTGGCTTGCTAACCAAGCTGTCCATGATCGCTTGTGTCAAAATTATTAATAACGTAAAATCTCACTGCCATAATTCAATTAAGTAACCTCGAAAAAGTCTTCCTTACCTACCCCCAAGCAACAGGTGTCCATTCTAGGAAGTAATCACCCATCTTGTCACGTCCCCTCACCTCCTCTGGTTGGTTAAAGGTAACCTCCAAAGAACTGAAGCTTCTGGTGGGCAGGACTTTTTGTACGCAACACCTGGGTTGGTGGGAGGGATCGAGGTAGCTAAAAAAAGTAGCACCCTTGGCAACCTTGACTCTAGCTTTCGGGAGAAGGCGAGATCTGCTGTGTGGGATGGGGTAGTTTTATTTGAACAGGAAGTAATCTGTTCACTTTTTAATCATTAGAATTATTTCATGCACCACTTAACTTCACTAAATTGTCAGTGGAGAAAAATACGTTATGCTTGCCTTAGGCTTGGCTCTTAGGGTTAGCGCAGTTAGCCTAGCTATGGGTGTGAAGCTCTACCTTTGCCTTTGTAATGGAAAAATTCAAATTTCTTGTATACGTTGTTTGTGATGCAATTGGACATCTTCATAACCATTTGATTCATGTTTAAGGCACTCTTTCAATGGCTCAATGATCTGACACAATTAGATATGGTAGAGGCTTTAGATTGTTTGAAGAGGCAACGTTTTTAAGAGGCAATCAAATAGTGAACAACAAGGGACTCCTTGTTCGGTGATCAAAAGAAAAAAAAAAGTCAATGAGGCCTTACTCTCAAACCAAGAAAACCAAGAAGGAATTAGTATACAGGCCAAAATACACCCTTTCATGCTCCTAAAATCTAGGACCCCAGGATCCAAACTAGCCTCAAAACCTCATATTCTTCAGCATGCAGCATGAACAAGCTCTCCCACTCTCTCTAATTCTCTACAAGCTAAGTTCTCCAATCCCAAGATCTCCCTCTCTAGCATTGTAACCCAATCTCTACGCAAGTGTGCTCAGGTTGCATTGTTTTTTTATTCTTCTTTCACAAATTTCTCAACATTTTCCATAATTAATTGCAAATGCGAGTAAATTTGTTAAATTAGCATAATTCTCTTGGAGAATATTCTAGAGGTGAACTCGACCCACAAATCAAAATCCTCCAAGCTTCTGGAAATGTTAAACGTAGGTTGTATTTAGTTCAAAAATTAAAATTTTGCTTTATTGCCAAACAAATGCAACATCCGGTGTTATTGAGGTAGACCAGATTAGCTAGAGAAACACTTTCTTTTAAATTTCAACCTAACTAAAATGTTGTTCAACAGGTAGTGGGAAAGGAACATCACAAGGATTTCATTTTCATGGGAGACAGGTACATTTTTTAAGCACAAATAAAATTTTGAACACAATCATAATTTTCATCTTAGTTTGTGGAGGTAGTTTTATTGCTTTGTATTGCATTGTTTCATATTAAATTGCAATTTCATAGAAAATCATAGTCTATTACTTACTGCATATTTTGCAAGGAAAAGACATTTTGCATATTTTGCATAGAAGTAAAAGAAATAGAAATGTCAATGCTTGGAAGTATAGAAAAAAATAGTGGTCAAGCTATGTCTTAAGGATCCACAGATTCTCAAGTCATTTCTTAAGAATCCACTTATAAGCTAATCAACAATAATATTCATTTTGAGTCTTTTTGAACTGAAGTCCAACATACATGCTATATTAAGTTATTATTTCCCAGTCCTTGCATTTATCCTCATAGGTAAAACGAAAAAGTCTTTCTTCGAACAAATAAAGTTGTATCGCGCAAGAACGAGAATTTCCCTGGAAGAACTAGCACCAATGACTGACCCTAACACCATTGCAGTTTGAGTTGCATATGCCATTGCAAATTGAGTTGCAATTTGAATGGCTTGCCTTGATCCCACAAAGGAAAAGGTGCAGAGGCCAAGGTTGGAAGGGAGATACAATGACCCATAGTAAATGAATGGGAAGAGGTGCTATGTGCTCGCTGGGCAAAGCCCAAATGTCATACGTAACTGAGCCAAATGTCTCAGATATCACCAAAGCAAATCAAAAGGAGTCAATTAAACAATGATTGTTAGTGAGCTAATGCTAGGTGATCCTAGCATCACTTTACCAAGAAAAAGCCTATTCCAGTCTATATCCTGCCATCTAATATGGTTAATTCCTTGGGAAGAGGCCAAATAAGACCCCCAAGTTTAAACTTTGATTAAAATCATGAAAACCCATAAAAACAAATTAAAAATAAATATATAATTCCATGAAATTTTGGTTTAAGATTTGGAAATCCGTTTTGATTTTCGTGCACCACTAATACATTCTCTAAAATTGATTATGATAGTCTATGCAACTCGAGGTCGGGGGGTGGGGGGGGTTGGGGGAACTGATACGATACAAGCTTGGTTTAACATGAGAGAATCATCAATGAGATTTGTTAATTCATTCTTGCATTGTTAATGCTCTAATCTTGTAAAGCGTTGGTTTGGTTTGATTCAACCTCACTTAATTATGGAATGAAGCAGTGTTTGATGGGAACCCTGATTGTAATCATGTATAATGACCATCTTCCTTTTTTTTTAAGCTGATAGGGTTGGAATTTGGATTCTTCTTTACCTATAAGATATTTTGGGTCTTTATACTTCTTGTCAAGGAATGCTATGTTTAAAATTTTACTCTTAAAGACTAATGTTTTGATAATAAATTAACCCTTCACCAATAAAGGTTTTATTACAATTTACCCTTCAATAATATAGTTATGTTAAAAAAATTCACATATTTGTTATAAGAAAAAAAACAAAATGACCATAGAACAAAAATCTCAGGTTGAAATTGCATGGAACACTGACAATAAAATCTCCATAACTCCAAACTCAAATGTCTTCAACCTGGATATGCCATAGAATTTGTATATATGAGATATGACTAAGTAGATATGATGGGATATATAAGATGACAAATAAAGAAAAACTAGTTAATGTATTCAATAAGACTCAAAATTAATATGGTTTATGCTAAGATTTAAATAATATAATATATACTATCTAATCTAAAGATAAAGTATACATTTGATAATATATGTTTTAGCATTTCTTTGGATCATGGGATATACACTAATATTAACAAAATTGAATGCATTGTATTTGAAGCTTTTAAAAATTAAAAGAGTAAATTTATAAAAAATAAATATTACCAATCTCTTAACATCATGTTATATGATTATGTTCTGGTTTCCTCCTTCAGTTTTACATTCTCGGAAAGAAAATACTTATAAGTATTAGATGTGGTAAAAAATGCTTTAATCAAATCCTTTCTTCTATTTATCACCAAAATTTAGGAATCCATATATATATATATGGATTCACTAAATATATATACATAGCAAAACCAATGTGTATTAAAGTAACATTGAATAAATTCATAACAAACTCTCTCTCTCTCTCTATATATATATATATATATATATATATATATATTATATATCAAGAGAGATAGAGAGAGAGAGAAACCAGTGTGTATTAAAGTAACATTGAGTAAATTCATAACAAACTCACTCTAATAGTACTCCATATTGACGATGATGCAGAAACTAGTCATAAAATCAAAAGTGAAATTGAATTAAAGCATCTAGAATTTTCTTATACATCAAGGCTTGAAATCGCTATTTTCAAAGATTTGAACCTAAAAATTAAAGTCCGTCATAGCCAAGACTTGGATGGGGAAAGTGTTTGAGGAAAAGGCTTAATGATCGCATTAGTTGAAATATTTTATGGTCTCATAGTGGGTAAGGTTACAATAAATGGTAAAGACATCAAAAAATTAAACCTGAAGTCGCTACATTTGAAAATTGGGCTTGTACAACAAAACCCCACAGTTTTTGCTACCATAATATATGAAATATACTTTATGGTAAAGAGAATGTGACTAATATTTAAATCATTAATGCTACCAAGGCAGAGAATGCACATAATTTTATACATAGCTTGCATAATTCTTACAAAACCAATCCATAAATTATCATGGATATCCCACTTGATAGTTTGTCATAATAGATTTGATAATCTATATTTAAAAACTTGAAATCTACACTATTAGGGTTTATTTCTCTTTAGATTTTTGGATTTGTAGATTATTGTTGATTGCATATACATAAAAATTAGATTTTTTTATTATTGAAAATAGAAAACGAATAAATAAAAACTCACAAACACAATTGACACAAGATATATCCTTGGAAACCCTTTCAGGAGAAAACCCATCGGAATGGTGAGGCCGCACTACTCTCTCTCTTAATAGAAAATGGTTGTGGGTACAAAGAAGTATGGCATGTGGCTTGCAGGCTATTACAATGTGCAAATCCTCTCCATGTTCTCTATCCCTATCCCTCTTGGCTACCTTGAGTGTCTATGGAAAAAGTACTCTCGAAATGAATGGAACCCCTTTTCCTCCTAGGGTTCCTTTATAACACAATATGATAGCTTACTAGTGACTAAGTTTAACTCACTCAACTCTTAACTATAGTTATAATATGGGCTCTTCTAGATTATTCTTCATCACAATCACGTGGCTAGCCATTTTTCCATGAATAATAGGGGTTGACATGGAATCCTCTCAAGTTATGGTGCAGGAAGGTAAACTTCTAAGTGACATAAATTTTGCATACATACTCTGATTAAGGTGATTTTTGCACTGTTGGAAGGTCTTTGTGTGTAGAATATGAAAAATAAAGTGTGGCACTAAAGTAGAAAATATTTACCTCCAAAGGAATGTTGTTTCACCCCTAAAATTTTTCCTATAAGGTTTCATACCTTATTTTTCCAAACTAGGTCTCGTGTGTAAGAATGGTCCTATGAGTTGATTCCTCCACTTTTTCCACTTTGAAGGCAATGAGATGGATCACAAAAAATATAATGATATAATTTTGACCACACCTCACCATTTTGGAAAGATTTTAGTCCAAAAAATCTTCTACTAAATGAGGTAAGGAAAATTTTCTCTCTACCTTTTCTCAAGTGTACCATTTAGTTATGTCTGAAAGTTGTCCTTTCAACCCAGTTTGCCAAAGGTCATGCTACCATTGTCTCATATTTCTAGACTTCTACTACAAAACTATATCTTCTGTCAACTCTCCTTAAACGTCTGGTGCCAAATCCTCTACACAAGGTAGGACTTTTTCCTCTTCCTAATCTATCATGGGAGGTTCATAGAGCTTCAAATTCTCCACAATCACAACTGATTAAATGCACATGCATGGGGGTAGAATAAGTCTGTAGACATCATCCCCCCACCTTTCCCAGTATTTCAAAGGGGCCATATCTCAAAGTCTTGATTTTCTTACCAAAAAGCTATAATCTCTCCTTATTCAATTGTAACCATACTATGTCTCCCACCTTGAACAACTTCTTTGATCTGTGTTAGAGTCGGTTAATTTATTAGTCGAAGGTCTTCGAAAATTCATAGTTTTGTTGTCATACAAAGGGTCAAACTCACAAAATTTTTCACTATTATGAGTTTGACTAACCACTGCTTGGGAAGTCATTATGAAAGTGGTTTTTCATTTGGTCATCAAAGTCTTTATCATTTATGGGAAGGGGTGTTTGAATTTGAAAGCTTTCATTATGATTTTTGAGTCAAAATTTTGGGGTTTTTATGTCAATTTACCCTATGATGATTGTTGTCATAATCTAGGGGGCCTTTACATGGGGTTTCCATTTATCACAAGTTAAAACCATAGCAATCAAGTTTTATTTGTTAAATTTTTATAGGTATGTTAGTGTTGTCTATTATATCCCCATGTAACCATTCACATGTCCATCATTCATGATTTATCATTCACCTTTATGTACTCCTTCCATGCACCATTTATTATCATTTCATCTCTCAATTCACACCTCATCATCATGCCATTATACCCCCACCACCCCTAAATTCATAATCCATCCTCATAATTCATAATTCATAATCCATGTGGAGGAAGGTCGTTGTGCAACTCCTACGCAAACTAGGATCAATGATTTTCGAACCCTGCAAACAGGGAAAATATAACTTAAAGGATTATAGACCATCACATAGACATTTAAATCATACCCCTTTGATCCATTTTTCCAAAGGAGGTGTGCATCCATACAGATCATGGAGGGCTACTTAGATTCACTGCATAGTGCTGCGCAAAATACCGTGTTTTAGCCATCATTTTGAAACATTGTTTCCAAACACATGGAGCCAAATTTAAAAAAACTAAAAGAATTTTTTCTCAATTATGGACCAATGAACAATAAACGCTTCTAGTTTTTTCACAAGTGTAACCGATCGAGAGTTTCAAAAGCATATTCAAAGCTCATTGTTCGCAATTCATAAATTTCATATTTTAAGTCATTGTTTTGCAGAGCATTTTCTAAGAAGATGGGGAAGAATTTGGAGATCTGAAAGAGGTTTATCTTCACAAAAATTTCATATACAATAACCTCCTTCAGGTTTTACACAAGTATCACTGTTTGGGAGATATATCCAAAACATTGTCCCATTGCATAGGCGCTACACAGTTGCTACACAATTCCACACAGAGGCTACTAGTGTTCGCACAGTTTTGCGTAGAGAGTTATCAATGTCGTCCAATGTTTTATGCATTTGCTAGTGTCACGCAGTGTTTTATGAATTTACAAATGCTGCACAATGCATCTCTGAGGTCCCCAGTGTCGCGTAGTTTAATTTCAATTTGTGGGAGGTGTTCACAGGTGCAACAAAGATGCCAGATGTCAAAGTTTAAAGGGGTGATCATGTAGCAGAGGTGGTAGCCAACTTAGACCATTAGTTTCCACCCACATGTCAATTTTCAAATAAAAAGTGCCAACAAAGTGGTTGCCCAACTGTTACCTAGTCAATGCACACGCAGTAGTCAGTGGTCATTATTTTTGTTGCTTTTGATCCATGAAGATATGCATAAAAAACAAGAGCGTTTTTACAATGATTTAGTGTTTTTTTTTTTAATATGAATGCTTTGTGTTTTTTTATTTTTGATCATTAGAGGAAAAAAAATTCAAAACAACAAAAAGATTTCCTCTTTACTTTGATTCGATCCTCTGTTGGATCAATGATGCAATGCATCTAGACACTTCGGATTTGTTATTGTATGTCTATTTAAACTGGAAAAATAGATTGAAAAGGTTGTTGTTGGTTCAACATTGTTTGCATCGGTTATTAGAGTTTATGAGAGTGATTGTGATCCATTTTATGAATAGAATGCTTATGACTTGAGGGTTATCGATTATTGTCTACAAGGATTCTTATGGTATGACATTTTGGAGCTACCTTTGTCTATTTTTCCTTTATTCAATTAATTCTTCTCTATAGTTTCTTGTTTATGGGTATAGTGATCTCAACTGGTTTGGAATTCAATTAGGCTGCTCTAAAACAAAGGTATTCATATTTCAATTTCAAATGAAATATTTTGTACTCATGCATGCTATTTCCTCTATTTAGCTTATTTCTTATGTATGAGCAGTATTGTTATATGCAAGGAAAGAAATTGTGTTTTTTGTTTTCTCCTCTATACTACAGAGGATCTATTTTGTCCAAAGTTATGCCTAACAAGCCCTTTTTGAAGATGTTGATTTTACTTGCATAAGTAAAGTGAATAGAAAGTCAAATTGATCACATGCTATTATCATCTTCAACCATTCATACTTCAGAATTCATACTTCATGCTATTATCATAAGTAAAGTGAATAGAAAGTCAAATTGATCACATGCTATTATCATCTTCAACCATTCATACTTCAGAATTCCTTTTTCAGACCTCGTCTCTGGAAAAAACCCGTGCTTTAAAGTCTTTAAACTTTATATTTTTCGAGTGAGTGAGCCCCCTTTGGTTGAAGAAGACCAGATTTTGAACCCAAAGAGGTTTGCAGTTACCTTTGAGTTTTCTCTTTTTAGCCTGGAGAACTACAAAATGCTAACAGTGTTGATCATGCTGAACCTTATATTTTTCTTATGACTTCTATAGTGTCTCGTGTACCTACATATGGATTTTCCTTATATTTTCTATAAATTTGACTTCTTCCTTCTTCGAAAAAAGGTTTTCCAATACATAGTTTCCTTTCTAGGTGACAATTGGTTTGTTAGATTTCTCATGATTGAAAATTGACCCATCCTTCACAATCCTTAATGAAACACCACTCCTATAAATCTACCTTTTGACATATCGAAATTCAATGATAAACTTAGAGAAGGCTCGTCGACGCACTTAACGGCATACCAGCTTTCATGCTCATCTGATTCATTGATATATGATAGTATTCAATTATGCATTTTCAAAAGAACTTTGACTATAAGTTTTGCTAAATGGTATGTCAAGTTAGAAGGTGCTTCCTTTCATGAATTTTGGTCCTTGGCCATGGCATTCTTAATTCACTTTTAATTGCCAATTAGGTATGATATAAGGATAGATATCATGACATCCTTGTGTCAAAACACCACCACCCATATCTTTGACTACAACCATGGGTGGAAGTAGTTTCATAGGATTATAAGGGCCAATATTCCTAACCAAATTCTAACACATTTGTTTAGCAAGTCTCTGTTACCTCCCATATCCAATGATGTTGTGATGGGAGGGATGCGAGGAATAAGATATACTTCGAGACCAACGTTTTGATTTGATCTAGTTTCAGTAAGACACTTCTTACAAAATTATTCCCCTTGCTCCAATTCCATTGAATGATCCACACAAGCCAAACATGGAACCACTTTCTTATGGTGACTTTGGTTCCATTTTTAGTGAATCTTTGGGCTAGTCAGTGGCACAATTTGGACAATTCACAATTGCATTAAACCCATCAACAATGAATTTTGTCTTTGAATTTGTAATTAAGGGAAGAATGTTGTCATTTAAGAATTTTAATGTGAAGAATTTATTTTGCCTTTTGTCCTCCAACTCTTTCAAATAGATCTGAAACAACTCTGGTTGTTTCTTTGACTTTCTCAGTTTCTTAACTTTTCCTATTTGATAAGTGTTGGTTGACTGCGGCTAAATAAACCTATAAACATTACACATAGTTGCAGTTGGGTCTTTGTGATGGCTTTTCTTGCTACTTAACTTCTACAAAAGAGACAAATCTCCAAATTCGGTAAGAGAACAACACTTTTGCAAAATCTTTTACGAACTATTTTTTTTGTATTAATTTTATATTGCAATGCTCACAATTGATTTGAATAACACCATCTTTTAAAAAAAATCACAGTGCTTTCTGAAAAGAACCTTTGAATATGAGCTATGGCAATTTTTTTTTTTAAACAAGGGAGCCACTACCGTGGCGGTAGTCCCTGTCGGGGTCACTCTTTGTGATTTAACCCAAATAATAAGTAATTAGTATAAAAACTAATGCAGAGTATCTAGGACACTAGATATAATAAAATGTGTTTTGAAATAACATCTTTACCCTAGACATAAAAGTACACATTATTTTCCCAACAATTTAATATCTTAATGATATATAATATTTCAATAGTACACATCAAACCAACCTAATCTCAATAAAGTTTAGACAAATATATGTAAACTTTACATTACCATAATTTAAAGAAATTTGTCCAATTATTGACATGACTTTCAATATGTATTGCCCTCCACATAAGAAATTTGTGCAATTATTGGCATGTTCAGATTTTCAACATGTATTGCCCTCCACGTAAGAAATTTTTACAATTATTGACATGCTCAGACTTTCAATATGTATTGCTTTCCTCGTATAAGTGAAATACATACCCAGATTTTGCTATCTTCAAAAATGTGATTGCCATCGGTAGAAGTCCGTGGAACTTTGATTATTGCAAAATATCTTACATTGCACATTCTTTCAGACTTACCAGACACATGGCCTCCAGTTTTACCTGTTAATCTCAAACAATATTGCATTGGCCAAAATGGATTGACATCTTCGAAGTTTGCCACAACAACAATACAAAATTGTAATTATAATTGAATTTTTGTTTTTTGAATTGTTTAGAGCCATTGCCATCTTCCCAAACAAATCCTTCAATTACCACGACCAGTACAATTTTATATGCGTCTTTATTTTATTTCTAAATTTATAACATACCTGCAAACTACATGAAATCTGTGGAGATTAAAAGCTCTGTGGAGATCTCAGCAGGTGCTTTTTGGTTTAAAAAAATTCGCCAAAATTTCAATTTGACTAAACTTTTCATCAAAATCAATGGAAAATCATGTAGTGAATACAACAATACTTGTTTTAATAGTTAGAAGATAAACTTATCTTTAAGTTCTATGATGGAGCTGCTAAATAAAGTTTTAAAAAAATTCACATCTCTTCAGACCATTTATATATAGTTAATAACTTTTCACTACTGAAAATCCCAAGTTCGAATATCATGCGTACAATAAAATAATTGGGTCAATGTTTCCAGTGTAAATCACATGGAAATAAGGATGACATTAGGTTCATATATCGAAGGCGTGCTTATATCATTTACTTTAGACTCAACTAATTTAGCAACTTATACCAACTAATTTCTTAACTAATTTAACAAGTTATACCAGTAGTTAATTTCACCGTCGTTATTCGGTAGATCAGCTCTTGCTGCTGGTATATCAGCAAAACTTATCGGTGAACCAAAAGGGTCATCCGGGCGATATTGGATGGCAGTTTCTAAAATTTCTGATATTCCCCTACTGTACGAAGCCCTGGAACCGTTGCACATGTTTTCCACCACTACCACGTATTCTTCTATTCTATAATCACCACTACCACTTATTCTTCTCTGCATGCGCCACCTTTCATTTTTGCCACCTTGCATTTATCGCCACATGTTCGGCTTTGCATACACTGCCTTGCAATAAGGGAGTTGTAGCCTCCAGGAGCTTGCATTTATCGCCAGCTGCCCCTCCTAGCCTCGATACATACTATTCTTGGTTGTCATAGGACGGTGAGGTTGTTTCAGGTTTTCTAATGTTTGCACTGCACGTCTATCTCCTCGGCATACATTATACTGGGTTATCGTTTCCCTTCATGGTGAGAATGGTTTTCTGCTCTATCTTATCATTTGACATGGTCATTATGCGTATAGATAATTGGTTTATTTCTCTGGTTGATGCCTTTACTTATCGATGGGCCTAGTCATTAATTTAGATATAATTTGCTTTAATCTTTGGTAGAAGAGGGGCGTACATACCCAATATATAAATTTGAATATGGGTAATCAGCCAGCCACGGCCAAGTGCCGAGTCCGATTCTCCTGTCAAAGTGTTGGATCTGTGTGGTTAAACATAGTTTCATAAAATGGCTCCCACTGGATGGCCTGTTATGGGCAGCCTTCCACTTCGATGGTAGGTTTGTGGACGGCAATGTCGCGTTAGACGTGATTTGCATCTTAGGTAAGGTTTTTGTCCTCATCCTAGGGTTTTTAAGTTATTGTATGAATTTACATTTCTTGCAGAAGTATCGATGTTGATCTTTGGTATTTAAATCTTGGCGAGGTAGAAGGTTGCAAGACGGAGCAAAAGCTAGAGATCTGAATTAAAACTTATCTAGTCTCCTTACCGGGTACTACATGAGGGTACTACATGAGCCGAAGGCGTTTGCAAACTGGGTTTTGATACATAGTAGGTTTTATTGCAAACTGAGTTTTGATACATTCTGGGTCCTATTGCAAACTGGGTCCTTTAGCATTCTAGAAAATTTGATTAGGGAAATTTATTTTTTTGTTACTCATTACTTGTAATAATTTTTATAATGAAAACAATTTTGAAGAAGCATAACATAATGAAAACAATTTTGAAGAAGCATAACAAACCAAGCTGACAAAAAAATATAATTCAATTTCTAAATAAATATAATTCAATTTCTAAATTGTACCTACAGGCGCATATTAACTGGAGAAACAGCCGAGCTCTTGCCTTTTTGCCTTTCTCTACTTTTCTTCTGCAAACCTTTTTGCCTTTCTCTACTTTTCTTCTGCAAATTGATTAGCAGCACTGCAGCAGGTTAGCATTCTAGCAAATTTGCAAATTTGATTAGGGAAATTTATTTTTTTGTCACTGATTACTTGTAAGTAATCATTTTTATAATGAAAACAATTTTGAAGAAGCATAATAAACCAAGCTGACTAAAGATAAATGATAGGAGATTTTCTAAGAAAATAAATATTGTCTGTATAGGACAATTTTCTCCGTGAAAACAAGCCATAAAGTTTTTGAAGTAATTCCAACCTGGATAAGAAAATAAAATGAATATGTGAGTTTAACAAATGAGAATTTCCACAAAATAACACCACGGTTATGCGAATCCCGAGATAGGAGGAAAGGCAAATAACATATTGGTGGTTAATATGAGAATCTAATCTATGAAAATCAAAAAATTAAAGAGCCAGTAACAGTGGGATGAATGACAGAGAAGTGTGGTATTACCTTGTTAGGGGACTTCCATCTGGGAAAAATGAAAATAACAAATAAAAATCCCAGTGAGTCAACAACGAAGAGAGTCAGGTAAAAAGGAATTTTTTATAGTGGAAAGAAAAAGAAAAATGGTTAAACCCTAAGTAAGATAAAACTTTGTACATTGTCTGGATAATTGTAATAGAAACATTATTCCTAAATGAAACAAGAACTAAATATAGACATGATAGAAACCTGGATAATTGTAATAGAAACATTATTCCTAAATGAAACAAGAACTAAATATAGACATGATAGAAACCTAAACACAGGGTAAACTTGTTTAATATACAATTTAAAGATATTGAATGACCTTTGGTGGGTTCTATTAGATTGTAGTAACCTTCTCAATGAAAAATGAGATGCTCACAAAAACAAACCCAAATTTTTTTTGTAGGTAAAAACCCTGTCGAAACCCTTTTGAATATCAATAAGGAAAAATGCTAAATAATCAAACTGATATTTTTACATGACTGATTGAATATGGAAAATAATAGTAAAAAATTTCATAGTCGTGATAACACTGAATATATGTAACATGCAGAGAAGGAGAACATCCATAATTCATTCCTTTAAACCTTACATTGTTGAAACCCTAGGCCGAGGAGAAAGGATAACCCTACCAAACAACTTTAAAGTAGAACAAGGGTTTGAAAATATGCGTATATAAATAATTATGACAGAGCATTAATATAACTAGAGATCTTCAAAGAATAAGTCATAGTTAACATGGTCTCTGGAAATAATTACCATTTTGAATCCTATAAGTAACTTTAAATGCCAGTAGGGCTTCTTCGAAAGAGGAAAAACAACAAGATTATATGGAACCTCATGGATTTGAACTATCAACCTGTATTAAAAAAAAAAATTAATTTATTAGTACTTAGATGGAATGAGTGTAGTAGCAAGAAGGAATATAATTCAATTTCTAAATTGTACCTACAAGCGCAGGGGCAGATTAACTGGAGAAATAGCCGAGATCTTAGGAGATTTATCATTAATTTCGGGCAGCAGTGCACCAGGTTAGCATTCTAGCAAATTTGCGAAGAAAACGATTTTCTTAATCTCTATGCATCAATGAATTCTCTAAATATATAAAACTAAATATATCCCCACCCAACTCTTCTCAACAACTTGTAAAAATTTAATAATGTCCTCTCACTCATTATATAGAGTTATTTTTCCCATGGCTTGTTTCAGTTTTATTCCATTCTTCATCAATTTTCACCGTCACCATCGCATCGCTCTAGCTGAAACAGCGATATGAACGTTATTGTTATTGCCATTATTATTATTGAAACAGAACAGGCAACCTGGGGTATATGAGCAAATAGCAGGCAGGTAAGTTTCTTGTGTTCTGCTAAGTTTTTATAATTAAAACAATTTTGAAGAAGCATAACAAACCAAGTTAACAAAAAGATATAATTCAATTTCTAAATTGTACCTACAGGCGCAGATTAACTAGAGAAACAACCGAGCTCTGGTCTAGCAGCACTGCAGCGGGTTAGCATTCTAGCAAATTTGTCTGCAAATTGATTAGCAGCACTGCAGCAGGTTAGCATTCTAGCAAATTTGATTAGGGAAGTACTCGCCACTGCAATCTAGCAACACAATATTTGAGTTTATAGACAAAGAGACATCACATGCAGGCTATGGCTTGGTGTAGACCCTCTGTAAACACCGGTGGTAAACATGGGTTCTGACAGGTGGTCAACATGCAAATATGGTGCTAGTTTAACGTGGAACGTTGCAACACAATATTTGAGTTTATAGACACAGAGACATAGGGTATGGCTTCGGTGTAGACGCTCTGTAAACACCGGTGGTAAACATGGGCTCTGACAGGTGGTCAACATGCAAATATGGTGCTGGCTTAACGTGGAACAGGCCCAGAAAAAACTTAGGATAAGATATATTGCAAACTTTGTGGTTGCTGCCCGAACTTTGGATATAAAATGAACATGCGACTCCAAACTCTTTAGCCTAAGTTTTCAGAAAAGTATACCATGCAGCAGATAATAAGAGGTCGAAACACAAACTTTGGATAAAAATCTATTGAGCAGAAAATTTTATTTCAAACTTTGGCTTAAACTTGACATATACTGGAAATTTTACTTATCAAAATTAATTAATTGCTAGACAACGATAAATCGATCGCTATTAATCCCAGACAGAGATTAATAAGATTTTCTGAAAATCCATTAAACCCCTTTGAAAACTCACATAATCCCCTTTTTTTTAATTAACATAACTCCTATTCTTTTTAAAAATAAGTTAGAAATCTCACCCAGAATTAAGGAGTCTTAAACGGTGGTCGGTGGAACTGACTTCCAAGACTCGTAAACGAGATAGGAAGCCATGACTTTTCAGAGCAGACTCGTAAACGAGATAGGAAGCCATGACTTTTCGGCTCGTTCTAGCTTCTTGGCTTTCATTGAGTTCGCTGTAGTTGGGTTTTTAGTTCTCTCCACGACTTTTTCTTTTCTGCAATTTAGTCTTTTCAAATATTGCTCTCAAAAAGTCTTATCCAGGCTGAGTTTTAATATTATATTAAAAATGGCAGGAACAAAAGACAAAAAAAAATAATAATAATATAGAAAGGAAGCAAAATCACTATTCCCATTACTCAATGACAATTAAATAGAGTTACATAAAAGATATCACAAATTAAACTTAACTAACAAAAAATAACTAAAATTAACTATGAAATCTATATTTACAATTATAACACCTAACAAACAAGAAAACATAATTGGAATTATTTTCTCGGAACATCTAGGCAAGAGGGGCAGCAGAAAGCTAGGAAGCCACTAGGAGCAAAGCTTAGAGATGCAGAGTGCTCTGGCCAAGCTTTTAAAAATTATATTCTCGAGAGTTTAATTCTGATTCACCCTATAAAAATTATCAGAAACTTGGATATATTTTAGCCAGAAGTTTTACCCCTCAGTCAATCTGCTTATGGTAAAAAAAGAGACATATCTCTGATGTGTCTTGCCATTCTTTTATAGTAAATCTGTTACACCATTAAATGTTTTGAAATTTTTCAAAATAATCAATAATATTTGGTGTAAAAACTCTATACGAAATTGTAATTACAATCAATTTTTCATATTGGGTTAGTTGATTTGAAAAATGTCTGAAAACATTTGAAATAGTCCATAATATTTTCACCTAAATATATATTTTTGTGCACTGCTCTAATTAGGAAGTGTTTTCTCTGCTTTGATATCAATTTAATCAACTAAACACAATAACAGAACTTTTTTGATTAGATGAAGGTCGTGTCTGCTCACTCTCAAATATATTACAATATGTCTCATTCATAATTATATAGCAATGGGATATATATAGTAATGGGATATATTGATTTTATAGACATAATAATTGATTATAATTTTTTTTACTCAATTGCAACTCATACATATTTAAAAATAAAAAACTTCTGGAATTAGTAACTCACATATTTAAAAAATTTATTCATTAGTTCCATGTGTATAATTTATTATACTTACAAAACAGTAAATTGACAAAACCATGAGACGATTCTCAGCTAGCATCTAAAATTTTTATAATTATATTGCAATAATAAAAATTTAGGAATTCCATATTTGTGTAAAGCCCCAGAGGTGGGTTGAGGAGTTGGCAAAAGATAAAGGAAAAAAAAAAAAAAAAACAAACACAGAGACAAAGCGGAATCACATATTTATCTGAAATATTGGAGGTACTCAACGTTTAAACTTGGAAGATAAATATATTATTGGATTTAAAATGGACACAAAGCGGAATCACAGATTTATCTGAAATGTTGGCGGTATTCAGCATTTAAACTTGGAAGATAAATATCTCAACATGAGGACATCCACCAAAATGAGTTCCCAATTATTTGATGGTAAATTGCAGATTAATCCAAAAATAAATTTTAAAATGATTTTTTTTGTTTGCAATTAATAAAATATAAATGGCATCTTCACTATTTTTTTTTGTCAATTCATAAATTTTTTTGTCAGATGATAAATCTGATACTTTACACAAAACATGAAAATAATTTATTTTTCAAAATAAAAAATAATAATAAAATTAGGTAAATTAATATAGATTCAAAAAAAAATTGCACATTAAATAAAAACTAAAAAATAAATATAATCTCTGAGAAGAATCACTCCAAGGACTAAAAGAATCACTCTAAAATTCTGTTGTCTAATTCACTATCAACATTCTGTCGTTTAATTCACTAATCTTCAGCATACCTTAAAGCATTGAATTAATCACCAACAATTCCATGTCATTTGTACAATAAATTTCAACCAAAATAAGAGTAAATTGAATTGAAACAACTTTACAATGTCAACATCTACCAAATAATATACGTATGTCTCCAAAGAGGTCACCATATCCCCAAAGAGGTCACCATTTAGATCAGAGCATACATAACACACATCAGATTTATATTGAGAGACTTAGACGGCAATAACAAAGAATGATTTCAGAGACAAACAAATGGAAAAACAACAAGATTACTAAGTGAGAAACAGGGGAATAAGATAAAACAATCACTGGAGAGCAGAAATCACTTTGCATTACATAAGGGCATTGGCTTTCTTTCCTTGACCAGAGAAATTACAAATTTATAGAGGCAGAAGAAAGATCTAGAATCCTGTATCTGATTCAGATGAAGATCTAGAATGATCTAGAAACTAATGATGGTATAGAAAGATCTAGAATTCTGGAGATCTAGAGAGATCTAGAATCTGTGTGAATTTGGCTTCACACTTAACATCTGCCAAATACAATAAATATAATCTTAATTACATAAACAAGAAATCAATGGATTTTTTCAGAAACAAAAATTTGAGTCATAAAAAACCCTAAAATTTCACAAAACTAAACCTGTTTGCCCATGCCCTCAAAATAAGCCAACAAAACATATATTTGATCTTATCGTGTCTCACTGTTTTAAGCGAGCTATACAAGGATGCGACTCGTTACTTCCCTCGTGTTAAAATCTCTCCACATTCACCTCCCACAAGCAGAATCACTTAATAATGCTATTCTATTATCAGAATGCAAAAATAATTTCTTCACTTAAAATTGTAAGTTTACGCTAAAGAATTGATACAAACGAGATAAGAACCTCCCAATTAAATAGATCACTGAAAAACTGATTTTAATCTCTCCTACAAAAATGGAACCTCCCAATTAAATAGATCACTGAAAAACTGATTTTAGTCTCTCCTACAAAAATGGCACACAGCTGTGTCGATTCAAGACAGTGTTGATAACGAATATTCATATATGAGATCAGAAGTCTAATAAAGTTTCAACAAAAAGACGCATTCATAGCAGTTCTAGATACCCTCCAAACACAAGTTTAGAGAATTTAAAAAACAATATAATCTACCACTGTTCTCCACACCCATAAAAATATCTGAATGAGGTTCGGATGTAAGACACAAAAGCAGTAACAAGACTGAAATAAGCAGCCCCGTGTATATTAGGGCCAGAAAATATTGTTTACTTGGAAGGTACGCACTGAAATATGAGAACCAATATAATCTGAAAAATCAGGTATTTGTCCAAACTCTATCTTCTGCAATTTATTTGCTTCCTCGCTCCAAACCGCAAAAACATTCGTCACGGGCAGAAAGACTAATGCGCAGCCACTGTGATTCACTGTAATGTCCATGCAAAACATCAGGTTCCTCAATTCGTGCTCAACTTCCACTGGTTTAAATGGAGCCCATTTCTCTCCTTCTACTTCATCTATACTGAGTTCCCATAAAGAAATGTGACCCGTACAAACTAATACTATACGCCCTTCGCAACCAGTAACAAATGTTGCATGAAGTCTTCGAGGGAGGATGCCAACTCTTATGTTGGGTGGCCCCTTGATTAGATTCCATTGCTTCTGTTCTCCATCGAATGCGACTATGCTCAAGCAATCCCTGTCATGTAATTCATTTAACCAATAATATCTGCCATTCGAATGTATGCCTTCCCCTTCAGGTCGAACTAGATTGCCCACAGTTGTTTCTAATTGAGTCCACCTATTAGTTTTGGAATCATACATCTCTACCACCATAAAATTTTGTGAAGTAGAATTCCTTCCCATTATAAGGGTACAACGTGCCGTGCGTGTATCAAAAGCTAGACTAACAAAATCCCACGCTGTATCTTCAAAACGTTGTGGAAGTTCTATCCAGGTTTGGATGACAGGATTGCATATGTAAATTTCATCTTTTCTGCTGCAACAACAAAGTATGTTCTTGCAACCTGCCACCACAACGACAGGGCTCGGAAGAAAATCCAAGGACAGACATCGAAATTTGTAGCCACTTTCTATCCCAATCCATAGGTTTTTGACGTACAATGGCTGAGATGAATCAAGGGATGTTAACTGTTTCCTTCCCGGAACAATGAGAAATGCCTCACTAGAAGAAACCGCTGAGGTGGCCACCAACTCTCTGAACTTCGCGGATTGAAACATTTCCTTCCAACTTTTGCAAACTGCGCGAAACCTCACAATGCTTTCCATGGGCAGTTTTGCCAAAACCACCATTAACAGGTCTTGGGTTAATCTCTTCCATATCTCCTCATTCATTTCCATCCTGCTTTTCCCTTTTGAAGATAATGCTTAAAATAAAGTTGTGTAATTGCTGATAAATTAGTTAGCAAATTTTGTGTTCTGAGTTATTAGGCAGCAAATTTATAGATGAACTCAGTGATCATTCAGCAAATTATTAGGCACAGTACATTAGTCAGATTAGTCAGATAATGGATAATGAAATTAGAAATATATGGGCTATATTATAATGTATTCATTGCTTCTAGGAGGATATGAAATTCCAAGGAGAGTTCATTTCATGGGTTGAGAATCAGACTTTTCTTATTTTTTGTTCATTAGTTTTGTTTATGTTTTCATATGCATACTTTTGATAGATTTAAATGGTATCAAAGCTAGGTTAAGAGAGTTGATTTATATGTAAAGTGTGTGTTTTTAACATGAGGTTTCAAAAGTTTGTGAAAGCCATTTGCAAGAGTCTTCATAATTTTGTGAAGCCTGTGCAAATTCAAGTTATTGGTTGGAGCGCTCCACAGTGAGCAGCCATGGCCAACAATATGAATATTTCTCAACCACAAATACCAATGTTTAAAGATGAGAACTTTGGTTTTTGGAGCATTAAGATGAAAACATTGTTTCTCTCACAAGATTTATGGGATTTCGTAGAGAATGGATACACTGAATGCTTACACACTTGCCGTTGGACTCAAAACCAAAGAAACCAGCTAAAGGAAAATCGTAAGAAAGATTCAAGGGCTCTCTTCGTAATCCAACAAGCAGTGTATGATTCTATTTTTCTGAGACTAGTTGGAATAACGAGAGGCATGGGATGCTTTGCAGCAAGCATATCAAGGAAGTGATAAGTTACAAATTGTTAAGTTCCAGTGATTAAGAAGAGAGATTGAAACCTTGTGCACGAAAAACCCTCAATTTATTCAAGATTTTCTCACTAGAGTTATGGATATAGTGAATGAAATTAGGTCTTACGGAGAAGATTTAAAAGATCAAAAAATTGTAGAGAAGATTGTAAGAAGTTTGCCTGCAAAATTTGATGGGGTTGTTGTTGCTATTGAGGAGTCTAAGGATCTAACTCAATTGTCTGTGAATGAGCTAATGGGGTCTCTTCAATCTCATGAGTAAAGAATCAATAGATCTTCTGAAAAATCTATTGAGCAAGCTTTTCAAGCAAGAGGAAATATTTTCAAAGACAAAAGTGGTTCCTCTCATGAAGAAAGCCAGAACATTTTTGGAAGAGGAAGAGAACAAACATACAGAGGAGGCAAAGGTCGAGGAAGAATTTTTTTGCATACAACAAAGGAAAAGGTAATGATGACAGTGATGGAGGTAAAAGATTTAATAAATCCCAAGTTCAGTGTTTTTATTGTAAAAGGTTTAGCCATTATGAAAAAAAATGTTGGAAAAAACAAATACAAGAAGTTAATTTTTCTGAAGAAAAAGAAGAGGTTGGCACTTTATTCTTGGCTTCTAATTCAACTAATAATGTTTCCAAAGAGGTGTGGCTTACGGATAGTGGTTGCAGCAATCACATGATAGGAAACAAAAATGGCTTTGTAGAGATAGATGAATCTACAAAATCTGATGTACTATTGGGAGATGACAAGCCAGTTGAAGCTAAAGGTAAGGGAACATTTGTTGTGAAGACAAAACAAGGAAAACCAAAGCACATTAATGATGTTTTATATGTTCCTGGTCTAGCACATAATTTCTTGAGTGTGGGGCAACTCCTTGAAAATGGATATTTAATTGTTTTCAAAGACAAGCAATGCATAATCTATGACAAAAATGATCACAGTAAAATTATTACTAGGACTAATATGCTGCAAAATAGAAATTTTACTTTCAATCTCCCTTATGAAGCAAGTACAGCATTAAATGTTGCTTATGATGATAGTTCCTGGCTATGGTACATAAGGTATGGACATTTGAATATGAAAGGCTCGAAATTGTTATATAACAAGCAAATGGTCAAAGGGTTACCACTTATTGGATCAATTGATAAACTCTGTGAAGGTTGTATTCTTGGTAAGAAACATAGAGATTCATTTCCAGTAAGAAAATCATGGAGAGCAAGTAAACCATTGGAATTAGTGCATGCAGATATATGTGGTCCTATGAAAACCTTGTCTCTCAACAAAAATAAGTATTTCATTATTTTTGTGGATGATTTTAGTAGAAGAACATAGGTATATTTCATTAAAGAAAAATCTGATGCCTTTGTCATATTTCAACAATTTAAAGCTCTTGTGGAAAAATGAAGTGGTTATTGTCTAAAAACATTATGCACAGATAAAGGGGGGGAATTCACTTCCAATAAGTTTGATTCTTATTGTAAAATTAATGGAATTCAAAGGCAATTGATAGCTAGTTATACTCCCCAACAGAATGGCATTGTTGAATGTAAGAATAGAACAATTGTTGAGATGGCTAAGAGCATGATGAAAGGTAAAAACCTTCCAAACTTTTTTTGCGCTAACGTTGTAGCTACATCTGTTTATTTGCTTAATATATGCTCAATAAGAAGTGTGCAAGATATTACCCCTTATGAAGCATGGTGTTGAAGAAAACCCAATATTTCTCATTTAAGAGTCTTTGGTTGCATTGCCTATGCTCATGTTCCTACTGAAAAGATAAGAAAGTTTGATGATAAAAGTGTGAAATGCAGTTTTATTGGATATTGGGAGGAAACTAAAGGTTATGGATTGTACAATCCAGAAACTGAAAAATTAATGATTAGTCGTGATGTGTTATTTGATGAGAAAGAAGAATGGAAGTGGAATCGTGATGTGCAATAAGAAGCTCCAAGTATTGTTGTACAAGAAGATGAATCTTTTGTTTCTTCAAATCCATCGAGTAATCAAAATGCTTCAGAGGCCACATCCAGTCCATCATCTTCAGCTACTTCAAGTCTTGTTTCAAGTCCAAGTCCTTCTCCAAAAAGGACAAAATCTTTAAATGATATTTATGGTTATACTAATTTTGCTTTAATGTCTCAAATTGAAGCAGAACCAAGATGTTTTGAAGATGCAGTAAAAGAGTTAGTTTGGTGCAAAGCAATGGATGAAGAGATGCCTGTAATTAAAAAGAATGCAACATGGGAGCTTGTGGATCCTCCTACTAAAAAGGAAGTCATTGGGGTGAAATGGTTGTAGAAAACCAAGTATGCAACTGATGGATCAATACTAAGACACAAAGAAAGATTAGTAGCAAAGGGATATGCTCAACAACCAAGTATTGACTACAATGAAACATATGCTCCTGTTGCAAGATTTGATACAATCAAAACCGTTTCGGCATTAGCAACACAATTTAAATGGTTAGTTTATCAATTTGATGTTAATCAACCTTTCTAAATGGTGAGTTGAAAGAAGATGTATATGTTCACTAGCCCCAAGGATATGAAGAAGTAGAAAATGAACACAGTCTGCAAACTAAAAAAGGCTCTTTATGGGCTTAAACAAGCTCCAAGAGCATGGTATAGCAAAATTGACACTTATTTTTTGAAAAATGGGTTTAACAGAGGTGAAAATGAACACACATTATATATCAAATGAAATGGTAATGATATAATAATTGTGTGCTTATATGTAGATGACTTGATATACACATCTTCAAGTGATTTGTTAGTGGAAGAGTTCAGGGAAGCTATAATCACCGATTTAGGTTTGCTCCCTTATTTTCTTGGCATAGAAGTGACACAGATGAATGATGGATTTTTTATTCCACAAGAAAAATATGTTTCAAATCTTAAAAATTTGAAAATGGGAAATTGTAAACCCATGAGCACACCCATGAATACAAATGAAAAATTTTCTGTAGAAGATGGAGCTGAAAAGGTAGATGCTCAATCCTATAGGAGTCTGGTAGGAAGTCTTTTGTATCTTACTACCACTAGCCCTGATATTATGCGTGCAACTACCACTAGCCCTGATATTATGCGTGCAGTGGGTCTGATTTCCAGATTCATGCAAAGTCCAAGTAAGATCCATTTTGGAGCAGTTGAAATATGTTTGTGGAACAAGAAATTATGGGATTTGATATACTTCAAATAATTCTTGGGTTCGTTGGTTATACAGATAGTGAGTGGGTTGGATTTTTTTATGATAGAAAAAGCACTTCAGGTTATGTATTCAGCTATGGATCAAGTGCAGTATTATGGTGTTCAAAGAAGCAACCAACTATTTCATTGTCTTCTACAGAGGCAGAATATATTGCAGCAGCAACAACAACATGTGAAGCAATTTGGTTGAAGAAAGTATTGTTGGATCTAAAACAAGAACCAAAATATGCCACAACTATTTACTGTAATAACTTGTCTACCATTGTCATAACTAAAAATCCAGTGTTTCATAATCTCACCAAACACATTGATGTCAAATATCATTTCATAAGAGACTATGTGGCAAAAGGATAAATTCAAATAAAATTTTGTACAACAAATGAACAAGGCACAGATATATTTACCAAAGCACTACCTAAAGGGAACTTCAAATACTTAAGGTATATGCTTAAAATAAAGCTATGTTATTAGAATTTAGGCAACAAATTTATAGATGAAGTTAGTGATCATTCATAAATTATTAGAGACAACAGTAGATTAGTCAGATAATGGATAATCAAATTAGAAATATGTGGACTATATAATAATGTATTCATTGCTCTTATAAAGATATGAGATTCCAATGAGAATTCAAGTCATAAATTGAGAATCAAACTTCTCTTATTTTTTGTTCATTAGTTTTATTTATGTTTTCGTATGCATTCTCTTGATAGATTTAACATTCCCTTACTGGTTCTCCAAGATATTGTATCAATTTTCCAAGGAAGGAGATATTGAAATATGGAAAATCTATCATTCATGAATGCATACGAAGAATAATCATGCCCTCCCTTAAAAAAGTACTGTAAACCCTCCCTGGAAAGCGTACGGTACTGTGAAGGCATCGTCAGCAGGTGAGATTGCATTAAAATAAGAACACGCTGTAAGCCGCCCCTTTAAAATGACGTCGTTGTTTTACGAACATGTTGTCAGAAGTGACGGCGTTGTTGCGAACATCTTGTGAGAAGCTTGAGGTGAGCTTAACCTGACTCCAAATCCAATTTTTGGTACTGTGCTGGATAATGTTCATGTCATTTCAGGGAATTAGTATATTAGCATGCCTCGTTTTCAACCGCACCACAATAATTAGCTCTTTGGACACGGATTTCCATACGAGATAATTAAACACAGTTTCCGTGGGACATGCCACATCCTTGCAATATTTTGAAATTTTGATTAAAAAGTTAATGTTTTATTTATAAATTAATAAATTTATAAATCTCTATTATTTTGATTATTATTATTGAATATTTCAAGGTGTTATTCTGGATATTGTCGTTTCATATCGGAGTCCTAATAGATCCACTTTTTTAAAATTTAAATTTGTCAAAATCAATTATTTGTATCTTATATATAACCTTTATGATCAATAAAATATAAAATAATAATTTATATTGTGGTTAATTTTTCCCTCTTTCTATTTCTAATAACAGTGTTGCCGTGCGAACTAAAATGTCGTCGTATGAATTAAAAATCGGTAACAACGAAAAGTAAATCCAGATTACCTAGAAATAAGTTAGTATGACTTCAAAATCGCTAATATTGGAAACTAAATACAGATTACCGAGACATAAGTTAGGAGAAAAAAAAATGCGGCGTCTATATTAATAGACAAAAGTTAGAGGCTTTTTTATTTATTTTGAATTTCACATCATAACAGAATGAGTTGCTAATTGCAGTTTTTTTTAGTAAAAAATAAATCTTAACCATTTGCATCTAATCTCTAAATAAGTAATTACTTATTTACAGGTCCGTAGATATACTATACTTTTTCTAATTTGAATGGGAGCAAAACAAAATGTCCAAAAAGAATACCGGTTATGACTTCGGGGTAATTTTAAATATTGCAAGTTTCGCTAATACAACAATGGTTTACAAAGTGTTTCTTAAATTTTTTTGTAAGCTGAAGTAGTGCTTTTCTATTTCTATTCATATAAATCCAGGTTAAATCATATACATCGTTTTGGTGGCCTCAACCCGCTTAAATGAGAAACTGAGTCTATTGGCCACCTCAAATTAATATAAGTCATCCAGTAACAAAAATGAATAAGTCTATCAGTCCATGCTAAATAAACTTCGTAGCAGAAAATACTAAACATATATCCAGTGGTCATGAAAACAGAGAAAAAAAGATGAAATACTATCCTCAGAAATCTAACATTGAAAACAACTGCACGACTTAATATGTCATTCTTCCCCCCTCTTGGGTGGTACCACCTCTGCTCGTTGTGCTGGAATAAGTTGCTTCAGCTGTTGCTGGATTTTGTCCAGCTTACTATCCTACATGATCATGGTGATTTGAAGGTTCTTCATTTCTTTCTTCATATTAGGCATGCCTTGTTTCGCCATTTCTTCTGCAACTTGCTCCAGTGCCTTTGCTAGTAGGCGTTTCAACACCCAATAAACGTGCAAGACCTGTTTATATAAAGTCATGCATCCCTTGGTGTTACCCGGGTCTGGGATGAGGTCCCTCCACTCTTCCATTTCTGGCTTTGAGTCCTCTTCCATTACGTTTTCTTCCAGTTCCTTGATGAGTCTGCGGATGTCCTCGTTTTTGCCTTCTCAATACACCCTTTCTGCCTCTTGGACGGTTTTCCTCATCGTTCTCCGGCTGCATCTTTGAGGGACCGGCATTGAGGTTGCATAATTGTTGTGGCCGGGTTGGTTAGACTGGCGTCTTCCACCACGCCCCCTTCCCCGTTCTGGCCACGCCATTTTGCCACTTACAGTCTCCTGTTTATCATGTCCAACAGCGAAGGTTAGATTCTCTGCCATTGCCTTTGTTCTTATTTCCAGAGTTCCCATTCTCTAGAATTGGCCTTCCTCGTTCCAATTTCTCCCTATGGTCGGGCTACTCTCAGCCTTTCCTCTCCTTAGCCCAGACAATTGGGTACTCTTTCTAGTCTTCCCCATTTCCCAGATTGTTTCTTTGTCCTCCTCGAGCTGTCCCTAATCATCTTCCTTGCAAAAACCAAGTAGGTCTTTGCCCTGGTTTCCGCGGCTTCTTCCCATTCTATGCCCTTCCCCTGAATTTTCCTTCAAACCACCTTCCTCTTCCTTATTGCCAGCTCTAAAGGATTTTACCCCCTCTGATATACTTCTCCCTCTCTCTACTACTCCTAGCTCTCCCCCTTCTTCCATCAGACTACTTAAGGTTAAGAAATTATAGGATTTGGCTTTACGAAAACATACCTGGACCTTTGCGTCACCTCAGATGAAACCAACTCGTCCTGCTCTCCCGCTGTCTACCTCCTTCGCTTTTTAATGACCACCCTCACTACCCTCACCTCTTTTATTTGCCTTCTACCATCTGTCCTACGTCTCATCATTATGTCGTCGCCAATTTCCGATGTTTCTTCCCCCATTCCCATGTCAGCTCTATTTCTCGGGGCGCTATCCCATCTGCTTGCCGCCCCCGCATCCTGTTTTATTATGGGAATTTTTGGAGGCCGACACTTCCATTCATTCCCCTCCACGATCCGTTCCCACATCATCTCCCCATCTCTCATCCCGATAGGGGCCACTTGTGACTATTACCTTGAGATCATGTCCGCATTATTGTCATGGGTGATAATTGCTTTGAGGGGCTCCCACCTTTGATCTTTCGTATGCATCGGCCATATACTATCAACTTTACCCCCTTGTTCATTGCATCCCCAATTAGCAAGGAAGTCCGCTTCCTTATTGACATCTCTTCTAATATGATTGATAATCTTGTAGCCTATTCTTTTCATGAGCATTTCCATGTCTTGAATTAGGCTTGTCGTCCTCCAGCTCTGCGCTACTTTTTCCCAGTCCTTGCCATTATTCAACTTTTTGAGCATTTCTATCACTATCTTTGAGTCCCCCTCTATTTCTAGATTATTGTATCCATTTCTGATCGCTATTCTTAGTCCTTGGTGAATTTCCGTTAATTCTGCTTTGTTGTTGCTCATAATACCCCCATGATCTACTACATCCATCTTGTCCTCCCTTGATGGTCCCTGAAGATGTCTCCAAAACCTATTGGCCCTGGATTTCCTTTAGAGGCACCATCAAAGTTAAGTTTGATGAAGCCATCTTAAGGGCGTCTAAAATTGGCAGGGTTATTACAATCGTTACCAGATCTTTCTGTTTCTGGGGATGAACCATTCCTTGTTCTAGATTGAGGTATGTCAGAATCTTACCTTCCTCCGAAGTTGTTTCCCAATCTTCTTGATTCCAGTTTTCCGTTAAGATTGTTTCCCTTATGTGGGTTTGGGTTCTTTTCCAAATCAGTTCAGGTGCCATTTCTTCATCTTGAAATATCCTTCGGTTTCTCTCTTTCCATATCATCCATATATTTAAGCCCATCGTTAAACTCTAGGCTCTTCTTACTATCAGACTCAGGAATTAGCCATGTCCCCACTGATTAATAGTTTCTTTTATGCTTTGATGATCTCTATTTGTCTTCCCAAATAGCTTGTTTGATTTCATCCCATTGCTGCTGAGTGAAAGGGCATGAGTTTAGGAGATGTTCCTGAGTTTCCTGGGCTTGCTTGCATAAACAACATCTAGGGGGTCCATGGATTCCATGCTTTTGAATCTGGTCCCATGTCAGGATACGACTCTTCCCAACCAACCATAATAACATGGTTACCTTTGGCCACTAGCGACCGTGCCATATTCGTTTCCACAGGGAAGCATTTTCATCTTGCCCTTGCTGCATGGTTAGATGGTAGGCTTCTTTAATTGTGAAGGTTCCTGTCGTAGATTTACCCCATCTTAATATATCTGGACATGTTCTAATTATTATTCTCCTAGACTTCATTTATGTTGTATATAGCTCTCTTTGTTTGGTATCTATGTTCCTTTCCCACACCTCTGGGTCCTTCCAAGTTCTCCAGGTTTCCTCCTGCCTTCCTTCATGCCAGTAATCTTTTACATTATTCAGTCCTTCCTCCTTAGCTCTCTGACATGAATTCCTAAGGCCCTCCATTTCCTTCAGTTTTGCTCTCTGCTGCCAAGCTTCATCCCAGAATTTAGTTGATTGCCCGTTCCGGATTTCCCAGAATGCATGTTTGGAGATCATATCTCTGTTTTGACTGGCCAAGTTCCATATTATAGAGCACCTTGGAGTTTCTTCCAGTCTTAGGAGGTCTTCAATTTTAGTGTGCATGTTGTATTTTTGCGTCCAGATTCTTTTCCATAGGTCTCCTCCTCCCTTCATCCATCTCCACCACTGCTTTGCTCCCTTTACTTAATTCAGGATGTAGGGATCTCTTAGCCCTAATCCCCCTTCCGCTTTATTTTTTGTCAGGCCTTTCCACGATATCAGGGCCCATTTCCTCTGTTGTTGTGGTCATCCCCAAATGAATTTTTTGAATATCTCTACCATTTTTGTGCATGCCCCTTTTGGAACCGTCGTTGCCGACAAGGGTTATATGGGAATTGCTTGTAGGACCGATCTCAGAAGCACTACTCTTCCTGCTATGTTCAAGGTTCGAAAGGACCAATTTGCTAATCTATTCTAGAGTTTTTCTACGGTATGATGCCAGTTTTCCATCTTGAGTGGATTAGGGCTAATTGTGTCCCCAAATACTTTGTGGGTAAATCTCTAGAGCGAAAGCCCAATATTCTTGTCAATAAAGATTTAACATTGCCCGATGTGTTGAAGAAGAATGTGCAAGATTTATCCTTGTTAATTTGAGTACCTGAATCTTCCACGAAAAGATCAAGAATCTTTTTCATTCTTTTTACTTCTCTTAGAGAGACTGCGCTGAAAAGCATGATATCATCTACAAATTGCTGGTGGGTGATCGGCAGGTTGTTACCTAAATGTCTTAACCCTTTAACTTTCCTTTCTCTCATATCTTTCTTGATGTATCTGCCAAGTCCTTCTGCGGCTATGATAAACAAGAAAGGGGACAAAGGATCCCCTTGCCTAAGCCCTCTTGTGGCATTGAACGTCGAGGTTGGCGTCCCATTCAGGAGGATGGAGAAATTTGGTGTAGCAATCATATCTTCCACCCATTGAATCCATCTATTGTTAAAACTGAATGCCACTAGAATCGATTTAAGATAATCACACTTTGAACGGTCATATGCTTTTGAGAGATCCAACTTAATCATCATTCCCGCTTCCATTTTGATTTTCAAGGAGTGCACAACTTCTTGAGAAACTACTAGGCCATCAAGTATTTCACTTCCTTCCACAAACCCAGTTTGTTCCGGAGAGATAATACTTGACATAATTGGCTTCAGTCTCTTGGCTATCAATGTGGCAATGATCTTGTAATTTACGTTACATAGAGCTATGGGTCTAAAGCCCTGGGCAGTATCCGAGTTAGCATTTTTGGGAATAAGATACAAGAGGGTTGAGTTAAGGCCAGGACATACCTTCTGATTTCGGTGCGATTCTTCCACCACCTCCAAAATGTCTTGCCCCAAGAATTTCCAACCTTCTTGGTAGAATTCCACAGTGAATCCATCTAGTCCTATAGCTTTATTCTTCTTCATCCCTTTCACAATCTCTTCCACTTCCTCTAGGGTTGCAGCTCTCATAAGGGCTAGGTTCTGATCTCTAGTGATCAGTTCAGGGATTTCATTACAAATCCTACTATAGCTGCTCTTCTATTGACCCGGGGCCCCGTAAGGAGGCCTTTGAAATGATCTACTAGATTCTGCTCCATTTCCTCATGTTGGGTTAAGCGTCTTCCTTCTTCATTTGTGATGGAAAAAATTTGATTTCTCTGTCTGTGCTGGATCATGGCTTGATGGAAGAATTTCGTATTTCTTTCTCTTTCTCTAAGCCATTTCACTCTTGATTTTTGTTTCCATAGAATCTCCTCATGTTCTCTTATTTCTTCTATTTGACTTATTAATATCCCTTCTTCACGAATTCTTTCCTCACTTCTACCTTCTGATATTATTTCTTGTTGAAGGATTGCCATTTTCTAGTCTAATAGTTGCTGATTTTTAAATATATTCCCAAACTCTTCTCGATTCCATTTTTTTATTTTCTCCTTAAGCTCTTTTAATTTTAATTGGAAGGTCTGCATTATGCGTCTACCTTTTTGTTGGCTCTGGTTCCACCACTCCTCCACTTTTGTCATGAATTTCTGATCCCTAAGCCAAAAATCTTCAAAACTGAAGGGGCTTTTTTTTGGACAAGCCTTGATGTCAATTTCTAGTCTGATCAGCCAATGATCTAAACCCATTCCTGGTAAGATCCTTGCTTCAAAAAATATGTCCTTTCTTATAGCTTGTTTAGATAGTAGGAATCTATCCAGTCTTGAAGCGATTTGGTTTATACCTCCTCTTCTGTTATTCCATGTGTATATCCCATTTGTAGTAGGTATGTCCACTAATCTTTGTTCCGATATCATATCGCCAAAGGCTTCCATGTTCGGATCTGTTCTTCTCAGACCCCCTCGTTTTTCCTCTAGGGAAGTGATCATGTTAAAGTCACCCCCTATTATCCAAGGTAAATCTGGGAATAAACTTTGGATTGTTCCTACCTTTTGGAGGAAGCTTTTGCGTTCTCCCATTAAATGGGGGTCGTATACTCTAGTGAGAAGGACCCATTCTCCAGAACCTATATTCCTGAATTTGCCTAAGAGTATTCGAGGCAAACTCACCCAATTTTCAAATTGAACTTCCTCTGTATTCCATAGAATTGCCAGGCCCTCTGCACTACCTATAGCATCTTGTCCCATTATTTCATAATGAGGATGAAATTTTTGCATTATTTCTTTCAATTTCTGTTCACTTATTTTTGTTTCCTGAATAATCATTATATTGGGTTTGTCCCTTTTCAACCTGTTCTTCAGATATCTTTGTTTCCACTTACTGTTTAACCCTCTAATATTCCATGTTGTAATTATCATTTTAATAGTTTAAGTGGTTGTTGGAATACCTCTGATAGAGGTATGACTCGTCTCGAGATGACTAACATCTCTCCAACTATTTGGATGGTTTCACTCATAGGTCTTCTTACTCTTTTCCTCCCTACTTTTCCGGTGTTTCCCGCTTCCATGCTTTGTCCTCCTTGCGTTCCTAACTGTTTTGGTTGATTTGCCACGGCTGCTTCTCCTTTCTCATTATATTTTTGGAACATTTCCTTGTATAATTTTTTTTTTCTTCCGGTATTAATATTTCATCCAAATTACGCCACTCTTGCAGAAGTCTCTTCATTACTTGTTCTTCTTCACTTCCTTTTTCCTTTTGTGGGTCTATCACCATTTCAGATAAGTCTTGGGGGGTTCCCAAGTTTCCTCCTTCCTTCTCTTGTTCCACGATTGTTTGCATCGTGTCTTTTCCTACAACCCGTTTTATAGGTTCCCCTGGTTCCTCTTCGTTGGCTTCCTTCTCCAATTCCATTTCCTCCTCCTGTAGTACTCCAAACTTGTTTTGGTTTTCTCCGATTATTGTTTTCACAGATGATTTTAGAGAGACTGATCCTTTTTTATATTTGCTTCTAGTAAGCACTTCTATGAACCCTTCGTCATCCTCCCTATTTGGCTATGTTTCCTTCTGTTCCTCCTTCCCTTGTTCTGCTACCTCTCCAGATGCATTCAGGGGACATTGTTTAAAAATATGACCATATTCGTGGAATCTTCGACATCGAAATGGGATATGCTCATAATCCACTGGTTGCTGCCAGATCTCATCATGGTACTCTACTTCGATATACTCCAGTAGCGGTTCTGTGATATTCATGTATACAGAGATCCTGGTATAGGACGTGTATTTTCCCCTTTTGGTGGTCTTTGCCACTTTAACAAATGTCCCGATCGTGTTTCCTATCCCTTCCAGAATCTCTAGATCCCAGAACTCGATTGGGAGTCCAAACAGTCTTCCCAGATAGGCGTCGCTAACATTTTTTCCTTATCTGGGTTATAGCATTCCTCCCAGTGCCTCATGAATAGCCCAACGTTATTAAGGAAATATGGTCCCCCCTCAAAGATCCTCTCCTTATATTCCAAACTAGCGAAAATTATTGTAAAAAAACCCTTTGCTCCTAGTTTTAAGTCTATATGTCCCTTGGGCTTCCATCTTTGTTGTATCCATTTGGCTAAATCTTTCTCAGACGGCCAGGTCCCCACAAACTCACAGATCAGAGCATGATCTTTCATGTATTCTCTATATTCTTTCAGTTTATTGTTTGGGATTATGTACCTGGGATTTTTTCGTTGCTCTGGGCAAGCATCTGCTTCCCAGCCCTATCTGCCAGCGAGCTCCCATGAACGAAATATCCTTATTACTCCTGCCAGCACCTTTGTACCCCCCATTTCTGCTGGTCTCACCTGCCGCTACATTTTTGTAGGAGGGGATCTCTCCCCTCCCGTCCCATCTGTCATTTGTCTGTCAGTCCTGCCTTCCTACGACTCCCCTCACTACTTCTTGCCTCTCAGTTTCTCGCCTCTCTGATCAGATTCGAGTGACTTCATGCTTCCTCTGTTCTTTGTCCCGGGAACGGGACTACCAGAAGCAATCCGTGCCGGAACCCTAACCCTAGTTGAAAGCCCTCATCGCTTTCTCCGCACCCATCCCAAGTCAGAACAACCCTTACCTTTCTTAAAATTGTCAAACGACTAAGAATCATAAAATGCTTGTCTCAGATGCTTTTGTATTCTAAATTTGAACTTCTAGACATGTGAATGCATATTTTATTATCATAGGAAAGGTCAATTTCTAGAAATAGGAAAGGGAGGAAATGATAAATCATTATCAGCGGCCAACATTATATCGTCGACATGACCACTCCTAAACCAAATTTAGGGAAAATGTATGCATTTTGGACTGCAAAATCGAAAAGAAAGAACAGGTGTGAAGACTTGAGGAATCCTTTTGACTTCTCTTCATTTTCTCCTATCACATAAATGGAATATGGATAAGGTTGTGTCGTAGTACAATATTCAACCCAAGGAAATACCAGTACTAAAGGGAAAAATATGTCAGTTTTAGTATTCCAATATCAAGGACAACCAACATCCACTAAGAGAATCACAACATTCAAATTCCACTAAAAATGAATATAATCAACTCTAAGAACTTTTTTTTCTCACTAAACCTAATGTGAAAATGTACAAGACTTGTTTAGGAGTCACTAGCAAAAATTGCACACCTCTGCAATCTAAGTCTCGATGCCACTCATTAATTAGATTTAATATCAAAGGAAAATAATGGTCATTATAAGGCCCTTCAATCTTGATAAACTAACATATTTAAAATTCCAAAACTAAATTGATATAATCTCAGCTGCAATCATCAATATATATACAAGCATACCTGACTCCAATTATATGCCTCCTCTGCATTGCATTATGACTGACTAGTTGGATTTGAGAGAGCCATAATAACAAGTTTTTGCAAGGTTCTAGTTCAATATAAGGAACATTGAACTTTTCTTAATCAACAATTTGATCTTAACATATTTAACTAAGAAGATAGAGTACAAATGAGCAAAATGGTATGACAACTATTTATATCATCACATTTTGACATTTGCTTCGTCCATTGAGGTAATCAGGGGGAAATATCATAATACATCGTAGTAAGAGGAAATAGCCTCAGTTACTTCCTTTTGTGAAATTTCTTCTAACTCATGATGAGCCAATCAATATTGTCGGTTTGATTACCTAAATCATATGTAACCATAAAATGTTGAGAGATATTTGCAATTTTTGTTCGTAAAGAGAATCAAATAGCAACTTCGAACCAATAAAAAGTATTTTGCATCATATTGGGTGTTTATGGCAAATTAAGAAACAAAACTTTCAATTAATAATCATTCAAAATGTATCTTTTAAGAATTTAGATAGAAACTTCACAACATCTAAGAGATCTTTGTGGGGTTCCTGCTCATGTGCCCATAGCCTCTTGAAATGTTGAAGAGATTCCATTATTGACTTTACTATGAGTCCCTGTAACACAAGACAAGGATTCCTTAAAACATTAGATATTAGAAGTGCTCTCAATTTACAAATAACAAAATGATCTCATTCGTATTTATGGGTTTGTGTTAAATTTTAAAATACTTTGGATTCAACCATCCATATCTTCTCACAAGCCTCTATCAGTTATTTATTACTCCACGAGAGTAAAAGTGCCTTAGTATGTACCCTCGGGAATATTTTCACAAGGAAAACAACAAAATATATGCTCATAAAGTCAAAACTTATAGAAGAAATTGACGTCTTTCATTACCTATTTCGTCATTTCAAGTACTATAAGCTCCACAATTCATGTTCCTGCCTAGAAATATTTTCACCATATATAGTTCAAACACTTTAAGGAGCAGAAATATTTGCATTCAATTGCTTTGATTGTGGGTTCTCTTAATTCCTAAATGATTAAGGACACTCCTTAAGGATGCAACACAAGAATCCAAATAGGATTTTGAGGCTTAAATAAACTATAAGAATTAGAACAAAGACATGAAATAATGAAAATCTATATAAGTTCTTCAAATTTAATTTATTTAACTAAATTGTTAAAGATAGTTAATTACTCCTGCATGTAGAGTTGTCTAAATTGAGAAAGTCGGTTAACTCATTCAAGTTGATTAATTCCAGTTCAGTCTTATTTTGGGTAAAGTCAAATTTAGAGTGTGTGTGCATGTTAAGGTTGGTTGAAAAAGTTTAAATACGCCTCACGAGGTTCATTGTAATCATCAAATTTGGGTGATTAATTGAAGAATCACAATGCTTGTTATTGTGTGTGTGAAATTTTGTGCCTTTCCTCTTCTACCTTTCCAACATAAGTTATGTTAGTGTTGAGGAAGCAAGGTTTGTGGGGCCTTTCAACAAATAACTATAATTGATATACATGGGAAGCACTAGATGTGCTCTTGGAAATAAAGATACAGAACGCACACAAACTTTTAAAAATTCAAAGGAAGATGAGTTTAGGTAGGAATAGAAAGTAGAAATGGATCCTGGAAACCAGTATAGTGAAGCTTCATCCAACCTAGATAAGAAGAAATTGGAAGTAAACAATGGCCACAACTTGGACTAATCAATTTAGAAAGAGTCATAATCTTGAAAGCAATATCGCTCAGAAAATGTATTATAATATTATGTAGGTTGGAAAGATATAATATTACATCCGTTGCAGACATAACATAAGTAAAGATTTTTAATTTCATAATAGGAAAAAGAAAATTTCATAAACCCAGTTCTGCAGGTAAAAATTGGTTCCTAACCTAGAATTCTTGCATAGGAGCTTGGAAGATAAGGTCACCATTATTTTCAATTAGTGTAAAGCAACTCGTCTTTGACTCATTTGCATGGTTCACACATAGAGCTAGATTTACCTCTCAGGCTCCTAGGAAGAGGAAGGTATGATGAGCTAATGTTCCACCAGTCACCTTTAATGATGCAACCAACCCTGCTAGAACCACTACAGTTGTGCCTTGAAATACCAAAGATGCACCCTTCTTTCTTATTGAAAACATGGATAGTGAAATCCTTAATCCCAACACAACGATCCTTTTAAATATACATGAATAACATGTTTAGATCTCATTATTTGAATAATATTTCACTGATTGAAAAGTTGTGGCTTTGTTACACAGGTTGCATTGTAAGATAGCCAACATAATCAGAGATTATAGGAAAACCTGAATGTCATCGTTGAATACGAGATGGGTTTTCCAATATTTTGCAAGCAACCCAAAGACATTACAATTTGCAAAGTCAGGCTCAAATACCTTTGGTATTCTAAATTCAAACTTCTAGTCATTCCAAATTTTGCACTTGATCTCTTATTGTAAGATAATTTGGAGTGTTACTCTAATTTGTTTGGTGATGGATGTTAGAATACTTCTCCAGCTTTTAGTAGATGATAATAAGGGTGATTTATTTGCAGCTAAAAAATACTCAAATAAGAGAAAGGTCACTTAAGTGGCAGTGCTCCTTTTAGGGTCAAATCAATCATATATTACATCCCTCATTTTTCCTGTCAAGAAACAAGTGAGTGGATCACACAATTCTCATGCTACTCTAGGAGACCATGTTGTAAAAGGGGTTTATTATTAATTTTCACCAACTCCTTCTACATGTGAACCATTGTTTCTGTCATTTTTCATTCTTAATCATGTTATATAATAAATTTTAAGTGTTATTTAAACATATTCTTCCTAAAATATGGAAGTTCACATTGATCTATTTATTGTGTGCCTCATATTATCTTCTCTTAAAAGTAGTACTTTACAAATTCATCAATTTTTCTTGCTAGAGTTGTACGCATTGATTTTGTAATATGGCGAAGATTTGCAAATTCTATTGATTGTACACATGAGAATGCTAGTGTCATTGTTATTAACATTGGATTTTTGTTATAATGCATTTTCTTTTTCCTTTCTATTCCTGTAGAAATGTTTAAGGATTGGGACCTTGGCAATTATATGAAACTAAAACATTTCTAAGAATCCTCTCATTTGTGCTTGAATTTTAATCTTGTTCTTACCTGGAGTTCTATGCTTGTTGAATGTTTAAATATTATCTTCATAATCAAAGGAACCTAAGTTTTTCTCCCTGTACAATCTATTTGTTTTTGCATGTAGAAGGGTTTATTTTATGAACTATTAAATTCAACATCAGATGCATATTTCTTGACGTGTATTGTTCACAACTTGGATATTGAACATGATGTCTTTATTAAGCTTTTTTGAGGTAGCTTACAAGTGATTTATCTGATAAAAATGGAATTTATGGAGGCATTAGTCTCAAGTTAGTTGGGTTTGGATTTAACACTTTGTCTTAATAGTGTACAATAAAAATCATACAAATTCCCAACGATAAACAACAAGGTAATAATACTAATATGTAATGTAATATGATTATGGAAGCATGGAGATTGGAGGGGATAGGTTTTGAAAGAGATACAATGTGTTGATTAGGCCAGCCAGGTTCATTGCAGTCCCTTCCCCACTTTGAAAGAAAATCAACACGAAATTAGCAATTCATGGTTAACTAATTAAGAATAAATATGCAAATGGTTATCATACATGTAAAGTGATACAGACATAAAATGGCATATCCTCTACTTCGGGAAGTATCTAAATCTCGTTTTCCTACCAAGATCAGGGCAAGGATGAAAGTTTTCATTAATTGCAATATTATCAATAATTAGAATTATTTTTAATTAAGAATAAAAATAATAAAATTAAATAGTATAATTTTTAATTAAAAACACTAGAATGTTATAAAATAAAATAAAATATAAAAAATTTGGGTTTGAGTTCCTATATTAATAACACTTGTAGCAAGGTTTTCCAACTAGTTTATTGATAGATCTGGCCAATGTCAATGGAAAAAAAGAAAGGCACCACTGAAGTTTAGATGTAAGCACAAGATTGCTAATGTGCTCTCATGAATGCCCCTACAACGAAGAACCATTCACAATTTCATATTGCTTGAGAACCATTTCAATATGTTATCAAAGGGAGAAGATGAATTAGAGTGTTTACCTAAAGGTTGAGGATGGATTGCAAATAACCACTATATATGGGTTTGTGCTAGTGAAATCTATTGTGAGGCAGAAGGCATTAGCTTTCTCTTTGATGAAAATATTTATTTATCAAACAATGCTTTCTTGAGTTCATTACACTAACGCTGGCAGGTATTTAATGTTGTTCTAAAGAGGTTGGTCATAAGAGGCCATACTTGAAAGAAGAGATGAGCAAACTTGCATTAGATGATGAAGAAAATAGCCTATAATTGAAAGGTGAGAAAAATTATGTGTTTGAAAATGAATAGGTGACCATTATAAATGAAGAAATTATTACTTCCAACACCATGGAAAATGTAGACGCAAACATGGAAAATATCATTCCCATCCCAACTTTTGAAAATGATGTGTCAAGGCCTAGATTTGAACGTAATAAATCAGCTATTGAATATGGTGAAACCAATAGCCCAAAATATATGGTTTCTAGCACTAAGGATGTGTCCAGACTTGGATTTGAAGTTAATAAATAAACTATTGAAGATGGTGAAACCAATGACACAAAATACATGGTTTCCAACACTAATAAGGAGGTTTGCAAACCCAAGTTTTAAGATGATCATTTTTTTTATGAAGACTACACAGATTTGGAAAAGGGCCAACTATCAATTGCAACAAATTAGAAATTAGAAAAAATCACTTGTATTGATAATATTTCAATTGTAATTACATGAAATGATTTTTTAGGTGGCACTTAGCGTTCCCCTCCATGCACATAGGTGCAATCTAATACACAAATAAGATAATTCAAAGCACTCTTTGACCCAAATGATAGGCATTGCAAATCATTACAAAATGAATTCTAAATTATTACATGCCTAAAGGATTCCATTGCAGAGATAAAGCTTATTTTTAGCCAAAAATAATTTTCCTAGCCTAAAATGCATAGGCATAAGCTATGTATAAGAAGTTACTTTAAATTTAAGGTGCCATTTGGTTAATCCTATGTTTAAAGTCCTATGCTAACATGGTTACACAACTCAAAGTCAAACATCTTGAATTATGCCACAAAGTCTTCCTTCTCCATAGAATCAAAATAAACATTCGTCAGATTTTCCTCTGATTCCAATGAAATTGTAATGCTTTTTCCAATGCATTGAATTTGATTACCTCCTTCCTTTGAAAAAAATTTCTTTGTGCTTAAGGAATGACAAGAGGATTTGAAATACCTCTTGCCTGATATCATCATCCATCCATCTTTCCCTTGTTAAAGTCGATGAAAAATTCTCAACAGATTGAGATTTCTGTTGTGGGTTATTTATAAGATAAAACAACAAATCATAGGTAAGTATAATTGGAATGTAGTTAGTTCCATTTACTGTTTCCATGGAATGAGTATCTTGCCAAGACATTGATGTGTTAGTGGGCAATGAAAAATGCAATAAGCATATGGAATGAACCTCATCTACAAACATGATATTTGGTGTAGTAAGCATGATGGTGTTTGGAAAATAAATACTAACAACAAGATTGGAAGTATGGCAAAAAAAAATTATGGTCATGCTAAAAAAGAAACCATTCATAAACATTATCAGAACAATGCATTTTAACTACAATCCCTTTTTCTTGTTTCTTTCATCATCTTTGTTATCTAAACTAAAACAGAAATATGTTTCATGGCCATGAAATATTTCTAAAATAGACAAAGGAACGAGGAATTGGTTTCGAGTAGAATAATTTGTCCACCAAGGAAATCCTTCACTAGCAATGAAATTTTCCCAATTGGTTAGTTGTTTCAATGAAAATTTTGAGGAAACACCCAGATTATGAGAGGTATATTTGATGGAAGAATAAAAAACATAACTATAATTTTGAATAACCAACTAGATTTCTACCTCACCATTCATTGAAGGAGAATAACTTGTGACAAGCTAACACATGTTTTCAAAATATATAGCTAAAATATAAATTTTGGTAATGAGGAAGCCTACAACATAGGCTTGAAAATTTGCTACTTAGGATCGATAATAAATCTTTAAAAAGTAATGAATACTAGGAGTTGAAGATAAGGATACAAAAATCACCAAAAAGTGAAGATTCTACAAACCACAATGAGTGCATATTGTATCACATGATTTGTTTTAGTTATTATAATATACAATGTGCCTGCCTATAACTCATGAAGAAACCTAAGATGTGTAGGAGTATGAAATTTTAGAATAATAAAACTAAAAGACTTAATTACCAAGAATGTAATCATTTTTGAGGCAATGAATGTTTAGAGTTAGAGAAACTATAGCCAAACATTACATGCTCATAAACTTCTTGAATGCACACTTGAGTTGTATGCAAGGTTCGTGCATCAACCTTATGTTAGTTTGTTTTTAATTTATGCATGCACATATAATAAAAAATTAAAATGTAAAATTTAATAAAAAGTAAGATATCTAGTAAATAAATTAAAATGAAAATGAAAATGAAAAGACTTGTCAAGTGGAGCTTGCATGCATTTCATGTGTCTGATTGATTAAAATAAGCCACTACAAACTTCACAAGTTATAATCGTTCACCGCTGGATATGTTGGTCCTCCAGTGCAACATGAATGACCACAGTTGAGTGCTCCATGAATCACTACAATGGAGTTAATTTTGGCCCGTTAACCGAGGTGTTCATGATAGCTTGTGTCAAAATCATTAATAAAATAAAATCTCACTGCCCTAAGTTCACTTAAGTAACCTCGAAAAAGTCTTCCTTACCTACCCCTAGCTGAAGGTGTCCATTCTAGGAAGTAATCACCCATCTCATCATGTCCCCTCACCTCCTCTGGTTGGTTAAAGGTAACCTCCAAAGCACTAAAGCTTTCCCCTGGTGTGCATGAATTTTTATACGTAACACCTAGCTTAGTGAGAGGTATCGAGGTAGCTAAAAAAAGTTGCACCCTTGACAACCTTGTCTTCGGCATTAGTGAGAAGGCGAGATCTTCTTGTGTGGGATGGGGAGTTTTATTTGCACAAGAAGTATTTCGTTCACTTTTTAATCATTGGACTTCTTTCATGCACCACTTAACTTCACTAAATTGTCAGTGGGCAAAACGACATTGTGCTTTCCCTAGGCATGGCTCTTAGGTTAGTGTAGTTAGCCCAACTATGGGCATGAAGCTCTACCTTTCCCTTTGTAATAGAATAATTCAAATTTCTTGTATACATTGTTTGTGATGCAATTGGATGTCTTCATACCCATTTGATTTATGTTTGAGGCACTCTTTTAATGGCTCAATGATATGACACAATTAGATATGGCAATGGCTTTAGATAGTTTGAAGAGACAAGTTTTTTGAGGTAATCAAATAGTGAACAACAAGGGACTTCTTGTTTGGTGATCAAAATCAGAAAAGTAGTCAATGAGGCCTTACTCTCAAACAAAAAAATCCAACAAGGAATTAGTATACAGACCAAGATCAACCCTTGCTTGATCCTAAAATCTAGGACCTCAGGATCCAAACTAGGCTCGAAACCTCATATTCTTCAACAAGTAGCATGAACAAGCTCTCCCACTCTCTCTAGTTCTCTACAAGCCAAGTTCTCCAATCACAAGCTCTCCCTCTCCAACTTTCTAACCCAATATCTACACAATTGTGCTCAGGTTTCATTGCTTTTTTAATTCTTCTTTCATTAATTTCTCAAAATTTTCTACAATTAATTGCAAATGCCAGTAAATTTGTTAAATTAGCATATTTCTCTTGGAGAATATTCTAGAGACGAACTTGACCCACAAATCAAAAGTAAATCAAAATCCTCCAAGCCTTTCGAAATGTTAAATGTAGGCTGTATTTATTTCAAAAATTTAAATTTTTCTTTATGGCCAAACAAATGCAACATCCCTAGTTATTGAGGTAGCCCAGATTAGCTAGAGCAACACTTTCTTTGTAAATTTCAACCTAACTAAAATGTTCTTCAACAAGCAGTGGGAAAGGAACATCATAGGGCTTCCATTTTCGTGGGAGACAAGTACATTTTTGTAAGCACAGATTAAATTTTGAACACAATCATAATTTTCATCTCAGTTTGTGGAGGTAATTTTATTTCCTTGTATTTCATTATTTCAGATTAAATTGCAATTTCATAGAAAATCATAATCTATTATTTACTGCATATTTTGCAAGGAAAAGACATTTTGCATATTTTTCATAGAAGTAAAATAAAGAGAAATGTAAATCCCTGAAAGTATAGAAAAAAACACTGCTCAATCTATTTATTAAGGATCCATAATTTCTCAAGTTGTTTCTTAAGGATCCACTTACCAGCTAATCAACAACATTATTCATTTTGAATCTTGTTGAACTGAAGTCCAACAACATGCTACATCTAGCTAGAATTCATAGTGAATCTAATTTGGTGAGAGTTTTGTACATTAAGTTATTATTGCCTAGTCCTTACATATATCTTCGTAGGTAAAATGAAAGAAGTCTTTGTTTGGACAGATGGAGTTGCATCGCCCAACAACAAGAATTTCCTTGTAACAACTAGCACCAATGACTAAACCTAACCCCATTGCAAATTGAATTGAAAATTGAGTTGGAAGTTTTAACAACCCTGGTGAAAATTCCATGTAAAATATATATAAGGCCATGGATGATGGGACACGTATTCCAAGCTAAATGTTGGGAAAAAACATCCTAGTGGGTTTTTATTTGGTTATTTATGGCTAAGGAAATTGGCAAAGGAAATGACTAGGGATTTGGAAAGGCATGAGGCATTTATTGGCATTTTCTTTATGAAAATAAAGGAAATTAGGAGAAAAGGACGATGAAAGGTCACATGTTACATGCGAGGGTGAAATTGAAGGAAAATAATGGAAAATGAAGAAAATAGAGGCCTTGTTGATAAAAAGGCTTTTGAGGATCAGTGGGCAGGTTGATCAATACAATTTTGGAGCTCTCTCATTATTCTCTCTCTCTCTATCTCTCACTCTTGGACACTTAGAGTTTCTTGGAGTACTTTGGCATTAGAGAAATAAAGGCAAAGAAGGCAATATGAAGCAAACATCAAGTAGGGAAAGGCGGGATCAAGCAGTTACAACAGGCTTCATTACAAGTATCGACTTGCATGCGTATTTTCTTTACTAGATTTGGCATGCATGGGATTGAATGTGGCTCTTTTCTATCATGGCATGGGTTTTTCCAGGTTTGAAAATGTTCTTTAGCCTAGCCTTGTCATTTCCTGATAGCCTTGATGGGACGGGTTCTCATATTCGGTTAAGCTGGAATGGCAGGATGGATTCGAAGTTGAGTGGGGTGGATCTCCAAAATGACAAAAACATGGCATAGGGGTCCTTGAACTAGGCTGTTGATCATGATAAAGTCACTGGCCTAGTAACGTCTGATCCAGACTGTGGGTTGTGGTAAAGCCAAGATTGTGTGCCTTGGTGGGCCTAGGAATCCTTGTCGGTGAATGGCAGGATATTCAATAAAGCCAAGAGCTGGATTTCTCTTTGTTGGGCCTAGTAGTCCCAGGATTGGATGTATGGTAAATCCTAGAGAGTGTGTCTCGGTGTAGGGCCTAGTGATCCCAAGATTAGACTGTGGATTTTGGTAAAGCCAGGGAGACTAGCAGGCTTGAAAATTCCTCATGGTGTAGGTGGAGAACTCTAGTGGAATCCATGCTTATTTGGTGTTTTTGGTGTGTTCTATGAGTCCCACATTCATGTTTGGAAGATGGCATGGGGTGGAAAGGTTGAAGAGATATTTGGCTCAATTCTATGGTCGAGTGGAATCTGGTTGTCCCATCTCTGGTTGGTTTATTGCATTCATTAATGATAAATTCATTCCCTTGATTTTCATGTGTCAATGTACTTATATATATGTGGATTTTATGATTGATCTACTTATGACATTTTTGTCCCTATTATGTTAGTTATATGTATGTTGACAGTAACTATGTATGGCTCTTAGCATGTTTTAACTTGTAAATGAATGGATAATGTATCAATGGCATAATAGATAATAATGCAACGAACGACATGAGGTAACAATGGTTCATAGCAATTCTCACATAAGTGTGAGATCCATATACTTAATTCTATTGTTTACACTTGTAGGCTACATGTTGATGATATGCTTGACGAAATGCCTAGCATGGATAGTAGGGGTTTGATTAAGGTGTTGATCAACTTATTGATTTTGTATCATTTTTTTCCCTATTCTTTTACTGTTTCTGAGTTATCATTCCATTTTGAGCAATGACCTAGGCTCTAGGCCTAAAAATGTGGATCAAATCCTGGGGTCACTGGCATAGAAAAGATAAATTTAGTCTCTCATCGCTCGTAGGCAAGCCTATGAGAGTGACTTTGGGTTTCTAAACGCTCTCTTGCCTATAGCATGGGATCGACTAAGGCCTATGATGTCCAAAACATCAGTGGAACCCAGGGACAAGATGTCGATGTGGCTGACATGTCTCCTAAGGGCTTTGTTGCTGATGTGGATAGGTTGGTTGTTGTGTTCTATCGATTCCACTTCCTTAAGGTCACATAGGAGGTCAAATCCAATCATGACAGCCTCCTGTCACATGTTTATCTAGTTGGCATTGTTACTTGGGTAGATGTGGGAGGAGGGTGTTACAGAGTGGTATCAGGGCATGGTTCACTCCTCAGACTGGATGGGCTATGTGTTGTTCATGCATGGCTGTGATTTTAATGTGTGTCTCCTACACTTGCATTCCATGTGCTTGTTTAATTTGCTTGATGATTGATTATGGTTGTAGTAAGGTTGTCATGAAGAAGTTGACATTGATTTCGTGGAATGCATCATCATGATTATATGTCACATACATGTTGATTATATGTCGCTTGATTACATCCTTGTATGTTTGGTTGCATTCTTGTATGTTTGATTACATGTATAAGTCTTGTAGGTTTAGTTACAAGTATTGATCACTTATGCTCGACTACATGTGTTCGTGTGCATGTGTAGTTGATTATGCATTGCTTTACCATATTGATGGTTGCATATGACAATGCATGCAATGGAAAAATTGTTGTTGTCATGCATGAGGTCATGGTTTGTGAAGTTGATATGGTCATGCATTGATGACTAGGCTCTAGCTAGAAGGATTTGTCTATGGTTTTGTACTCGTGTGTTATATTTCTATATGCAGTCATTATGCATGTATGGTCTTGGTTATAGTTATGCATCAATAGTAGGTCAAACATGCCTTGTGAAGTCATGGTATGCAATTTAGGTCATCATGGTGCTATTGGTACGTTATGATGCTAATGTGTTGAATGAGGTAAAGCAGGAGATGTAGATCATCAAAGTGAAGTTGCAACATTGGACCTCGAAGCAAGAGCATGTCATCATACATGTTTGTATGTTGGGCAAGGATTTTTATACACATTAGGTTTATGTACATGTCTTTTGATGTTATGGTTATGTACATGATAGATGATAGTTGATTAGCATAGTCATATGCACATGAGTCGGATAATCAAGAATGATGGTAACCTGTGGTTGTATGCATTGCTATTGTTGTTTTATGTTAGATAACTTGATGTTTAGGTTATATGTTGTTGACGAGCATGATATATAGCGTATTGTTGTTATATGTTATTAACTTGATGAATAGGGTTATTTCATTGAGTTAATGATGTTGTAAATTGGATTAGTTATATGCGTGATGGGTATGTTCATTGCATTGAAGATCTTGATGTTATATGTATTGTGTTAACCTAGTTTGACCTATGCAAATGGTTATGGTTGCAATATTCATGTATGAGCTGAAATATTTGTGATATGGGGTCGTACTAATCTACACTGATCATACATATGTGATTGTTATGCATGAAAGACAAATGCTTATGAGCTTATGACATGAACACGTTAGTTAGTTATCGTTATAGATATCACAATTTATGTTTGAGTTGATATGTTGTGAAGTTGTATCGTGCTAACCTAGATTGATTTTGCAGACAAGATAGCCTCCCCCGATATACAATAAGGTATGAGTTTGATTATGTCGTATATTTGGTGCTTGACTGTTTGATTATGTTGTCTAGTTAATTTATTTAGCATGGTATGCTTACAAGTTTGTTGAATGTTTGATGAATTGCATAATATGAGTATGTGTTCAATTGATTTTGTTTTAAGATGATTGTACTAACACATATGTGTTGAGATAATTGATATGTACTTAAATGTAGTTGACACTTGTAGCATTATGTCTAATGACTATGAGTTGATTATGGGTTATGACATGATTGTTAGTCTTGGTAAAGGTTGATTTCAAATTGATAGATATGATTGTCTTGACATTTGGAAAATGTGGTTGACATGTGTGAATAGTTGCAAGAAACATGTTTGGTATTAGCATAACAAGGTAATATTTGATGTGTTTATATAACTAACAGTTGGATGAAGTGACAACACATAGTGAGCCTTGATTCTAACAAGGTAAAAAGATAGAAGAAAGGAATTGGGAAAGAATTCCTTTGGCTATGTTTGAAATCCCTAATTCCAAATGAATGAGTACTCTACACACAGGAAGTCTTCTTAACATTGATTTGTTTGAAATTACATGGATATGTGTTATATTCATGGACATGTACATGAGAAGTATATTAGCTAGTCTCTAGTTAAATGTGGATCTATCAAGAGAACTGGAGTCCCTTGAGAGATGGCATAGATGTGTTCAGTTACAAGCAACGTGTTTGGAACAACAAGATGAGGTAACTAGTGTATTTTTATGTTTATTTATTCACTAACAGTTATGTATGAATGACAACATGATGCAGGGAGTTGCATGGCAAGAGAGGTTGCCATGAAATCTCGGAGAAGGCACAGGTTGATCTTTCCTTGGGAACCACGGGGATTGATTCATGGTGTCTGTTGTTAGTCTTGTGCTTTTGGTACTTTGTGATTGTTGTGCTTGATTTGCAATTTTGACTATGTCTGGTGCATAGCTATGCCACTTTGTTGCGGTGTCGTATTTCTTTTGGTTTTCATGGTCTTCCTCTTGTTGTTTCTAATCTTTCATTTTCTTATTTTAAGTCTTGGGAATTGGTTGGGAAAGAGGAAATTTAATGGAGCTTGGAGAGAGTTGTGTGGCACCCAAAAGCTAATGTAAGATTTAGATGAAGCTTGGTGCATGAGTAAGCGTAGCGGAAGGTAAGACTATGACAATCGGTAGGACTGGTTGGGTCCATTGTGGTAAATGGGCGGTGGAAGTACAAACATGAGAAACGTAACCAAAAAGGTAAAGTAAATGGATTTGAGGCGTCAGATGCCTTGGCTATGTTGGGAACGATCGTTTCAATGTTGTGCATGTTGTGCATGACTAAGGAAGTTCTCTTAACCTAGACCTTATGTTATCTGGTAATTATGTTATAATCATGATTATGCTAATGTTTATATATGTATACAAGTAGGTGTGTATGTCTGTCATGTTTGATAGGGTCATCATGAATCATGATTATAAATGCCAACATTTATGTGTATATATATGTATGTATGCATATCATTGTCTAACATGATTATGATTGTTTATGCTAATGTTTATGTATATGTATGTATGTATCCATGTATCTATGTCATTGTCTGACAAATCATTAAGAATCATTCTTGTGGCAGAATGATTGCTTATGCAAGCAAATGGCTTGAAGAAGTCCTTGGCTATGAGGAATCAATTGGGAAGAGTAGTATTGACAAAAATATGAGGTCAATATTATGTGAATATGAATTTATATTGTGTGCTTGTATTTTGCCTATGCTTATGTTATGGATAGGTTATACCAAGGGATACATCATCAAAGTAAAAGTAGTACGTTCTGCGACATGCTAGGATAAGCATGGATAAGACACTGGAAGCAAGGTTTCTTGGTAAGGACAATGTGGTTTTGGATGTGTGGTACTACTGTTGTGCATATGTTGTATATGTTGTAGATGTTGCATCTCTGATGTGTGCACATGCACTGTTGTGTATACATAGTGTGTGTACATGTTCTTTATGCAATGTTATGTATAGGATGGTACAAATAGTGTTGTGTGAATATTGCATATGGTGTTGTGCGCATGATTGGATATGCAGTGTTGTGTACAAATGATGCTACGTACATGTTGGATATGTAGTGATATGTACATGTGGTGTTGCATGCATGTTGTACATGTGGCACTATGTGCATATGGTGTTGTGTGCATGGTTATAAGAGTGGTGTTGTGTGCATGTGGTGTTGTGTACATGTCATGCATGTGGCATTGTGTACATGTGGTGTCACGTACTTGACGTGCATGTGGTACTGTGTACATGTGATATTGTGTACATATTGTACAGTGATGCAGTGTACATGAGACATTGTTTACACATTGTGCCATGTACATGTGATGTTGTGCACATGTTGTGCGGGTGGTGATTTGTACATGTGGTACTAGTGTACATGTGGGATTGAGCGCATGATGTACATGATGTGTTGCACACATGCGATACTATGTATGTGCATTGTGTAGTCATGGTATTTTGACATATGCATTCATTGTGTTGCACTCTATATATGTATTTGTGTTGTGTTATACACCAGGTGTAGGTGTATGTGTTGTATGTCAAGTCTAGGTGCATGTATTGCATGGTGTTGTATGCAGTGTGTAGTTGTATGTGTGTGATGCACACTATGTGTACGTACACATGGTTTAGGAGAAGGCATCAGGTGTTTGCCTGGTGTGGCAACTAACCTAGAGTGCGTACAAAATAAAGGCAAAGGTAGAAGCTAAGGATTGATGAAAGAATATGTATCAACATTTTATTTAGTTTTATTATGGATGTGATTTATGATTATGGTATATGATGATTATATGTGACCTATGATTATGATTTATGATGGCTACATGTGATTTATGGTGTTGATCTAGGATGGTTGTGTTTGAGCTAACCTAATGTGATATGCATATACATGATGATTTGGTCAAAGATTCTAGTTTGACTTGTTGTGACAGGAAATAAACAGGATTGCAAGTATACCTTTTTGACGAGCTACCAATGAGGTATGATTTGAAGTTATTTCAATTTATTTTGAATCTAATGGAAGTTGTGTGCTTGGTAAGGGAAGCATGGAAATTATTATTTGAGTGGTTGAAATCGACTACTAGCAGCGTCAGTAAAAGGAATTGGAAAATGCAGCAGTATGTTGGTAAAGAACTTCAAGAACAAGGCCATTGTGGGACACTAGTACCCAATAGTGTCCATTGATTTCCATGAGAATGATATGACATGTATGATGGTTTTGAGGCAGGGATATGCCTTTTTTTTGTATCTTCCAATGCGAGGAATCCTTTCCAAGGAATGGGCTACCTGGGATGGGGGTTCTAGCGCAACTTGGAAGGTGAGTGACTGCATGAAAGGGGTGACCGGATTCTCGAGGGACTATGTAGCAGAGAAGGGAAGGACGTGGATATATTTGTTTTAGTCATTAGCATTACTAGATGGACTTAAATGCACATTGGGAGTGTGCCCTGGAATGATGAGCCAGTAACTGTTCACTGAGAGGACAACTGGCGTACAATTTAGCATTGGACATTGGATGCATCTTTGACTGTGGCAGTGGATTCTAGACTTCCTTAGAAGGAAGTGAATCTTGGTACTACTTTGAGGGGGAGGTGTGATCCTCTGGATTCCCTTGTTGATTGATACAAGCATCATATCCTTTTATTTGTTGGTTTAGCAAATGTGCAAATGTATATATGGGTATATTATTGTAAATATTGTATTGAGCTAGTTTATAAAGCTCCATAAACAATATGGTTATTTGTTGATTGAATCAAATGTGTATATGTATGTGTACATGTGGTTATTGTAAATATCATAATGAGTTTCGTTATAAAGCTCCAGTATGCGTTATGGTTTTATATGGTCATGTTCTCATCATGTTTTGCTTTTGAGTGTCCATTCAATGTAAATACTACAACGATCTATGTTATAAATTTCCATGGCCAGTATGTTTTGTTTTCAATGTTCTTGTTGGTTATAGGTGTCATTGAACACTTAGGACGGTGTTCCTCCAAGGGGGACGGTTATGTAACAACATTGGTGAAAATTCCACGTAAAATATATATAAGGCCATGGATGATGGGACACATATTCCAAGATGAATGTTGGGCAAAAACATCCTAGTGGGTGTTCATTTTGTTGTTTATGGCTAAGGCTTTGGAAAGGCATGAGACATTTATTGGCATTTTATTTATGAAAATAAAGTAAATTAGGAGAAAAGGAAGGTGAAAGGTAACAAGTTGCATGTAAGGAGGAAATTAAAGGAAAATAATGGAAAATGAAGAAAATATAAGCCTCATTGACAAAAAGGCTTCTAAGGATCTTGGCCAGGTTGATTAATACAATTTTGGAGCTCTCTCATTATTCTCTCTCTCTCTCACTCTTGGACACTTAGAGTTTCTTGGAGCACTTTGGCATTGGAGAAAGAGAGGCAAAGAAGGCAAAAGGAAGCAAAGATCAACTAAGGAAAGGGATGATCAAGTAGCTAAAACAAGCTTCATTGTAGGTATCAACTTACATGTGTATTTCCCTTTCTATATTTGGCATGCATGGGATTGCATGTGGTTATTTTCTATCATGTTATGGGTTTTTCCTGGTGTGACAATGTTCTTTAGCCTAGCCTTGCAATTTCCTAATAGCCATGATGAGATGGGTTTCATATTTGATTGAGCTAGGATGGCTGGATGGATTCGAAGCTGAGTGGGGTGGATCTCTTAAATGAAAAACACATGGCCTAGTGGTCCCTAAATTGGAATGTGGATAACGGTAAAGGCACTAGCCTAGTAACCCCTGAGCCAGATTGTGGGTTGCGGTAAAGCTAGGATTGTGTGCCTTGGTGGGCCTAGGAATCCTTTTCGGTGAATGGTGGGATATACGGTAAAGTCAAGAGGTGGATTTATCTCCGTTGGGCCTAGTAGTATTGGGATGGGATGTACGATAAAGCTTGGAGAGTATGTCTCAGTGTAGGGCCTAGTGATCCTTGGATGAGACTGTGGATTACAGTAAATCCAGAGACTAGGAGGCACTCAAATTCCCCACGGTGTAGGTGGAGAACTCCGGTGGCATCCATGCTTATTTTTTGTTTTTCGTGTGTTCTATGACTCCTACATTCATGCTTGGAATATGGCACAGGGGTGAATGGCTGAAGAGACATTTGGCTTGGCCATTCTATGATTGGGTGGAATGTGGTAGTCCCATCTCCAGTTGGTTTATTGCATTCATTAATGAGAAATTCATTCCCTTGATTTTCATGTGTAAATTTACTAATATATATGTGGAAATTATGATTGATATGCTTATGATATTTTTGTCTCTATTATGATGGTTATATGTATGTTTTATGACAACAACTATGCATGTTTTTACTTGTAAATGAATGGATAATGTATCTATGGCCTAATAGATAATAATTCAGCAAATGACACGAGGGGACAATGGTTCATAGTGATTCTTAGATAAGTATGAGATCCCCATACTTAATTCTGTTGTTTACACCTGTAGGTTACATCTTGATTATATGCTTGACAAAATGCTTGTTATGGCTACTAGGGGTTTGATTAAGGTCTTGTTCAATTTATTGCTTTGGCGTCATTGTTTCCCTGCTATTTTATTGTTTCTGAGTTATCATTCCATTTTTGGCAGTGACTTGGGCTCTCCACGTAAAAAAGTGGCTCAAATCCTTAGGTCGTTGGCATAGCACTGACAAATTTAGTCTCTGGTCCCTGGCAGGCAAGCCTGTGAGAGCGACTTTGGGTTTCTAGATGCTTTCTTGCATATAGTATGGGAGTGACTAAGGCCTAAGGTTTTCAAAACATCAATGGGACCCAGGGACAGGATGTCTGAGTGACTGACATGTCTCTTGAAGGTTCTGTTGGTGATGTGGATAGATTGGTTGATGTTTTCCTTCGATTCCACTTCCTTAAGGCAACATAGGAGGTTGAATCCAATCATAGTAGCCTCTCGTCGCATTTTTACCCAGTTGGCATGCTTGCTTGGGTAGATGTGGGAGGAGAGTGTTACACAATTTGAATGGATTGCCTTGATCCCACAAAGGAAAAGGTACAAAGGCCAAGGTTGGAAGGGAGATAAGATCACCCATAGTAAAGGAATGGGAAGAGGCCCTATGTGCTCGCCAGGCAAATCCCAAATGTCATATGCCATTGAGCCAGATGTCACGAAAGGAAATCAAAAGGAGTCAATTAAACATTTATTGTTAGTGAACTAATGCTAGGTAATCCTAACATTAATTTACCAGGAAAAAGCCTATTCTAGTCTATATCCTACCTTCTAATACGGTTAGTGCCTTTGGAAGAGGCCAAATAAGAACTCCAAGTTTAAACTTTGGTTAAAATCATGAAATCTCATTAAAAAAATAAAAAAGAAATATATAATTCCATGAAAATTTGGTTTAAGATTTGGAAATCCATTTTGGTTTTCGTGCACGACTAATACACTATCTAAAATCAATTACTATAGTCTTTGAAACTTCAAGGTCACTTACTAATAAGGTACATGTTTTTTTTAACATGAGAGAATCATCAAATGATATTTGTTATTCCATTCTTGCACCGTTAACGCCCTGATCTTGTAAACCATTGGTTTGATTTGTTTCAGTCTTGATTACTTATGGAATGAAACAATGTTGATGGGAACCCTAATTGCAATCATGTATAATGACCATCTTCCCTTTTGTTAAGATGACAGGGTTGGAATTTGGATTCTGCTTTACCTATAAGATATTTTAGGTCTTTATACTTCTTGTCAATGAATGTTATGTTTAAAATTGTACTCTTCAAGATTATTGTTTTGATAATAAATTAACCCTTCACCAATAAAGGTTTGTTTAAAAATGATCCTTTAATAATACAATTATGTTAAAAAAATTTAGATATTTTTCATAATAAAAAAATGACCATAGCATGCAAATGACTTATTGAATCATGAATCTCTATTTGAAAGTGCATGGAACACTCGCAATAAAATATGCATAACCCCAAACTCAGATGTCCTCAACCCATATATGCCATAGTATTTGTATATATGATATATGAGTAAGGAGATTTAATGGGACATATAAGATGACCAATGAAGCAAAACTAGTGAATGTTTTTAATAAGAACTCAAAATTAATATGGTTTATGCTAGGATTTACATAATATAATATATACTATCTAATCTAAAGATAAGGTATACATTTGATAATATATGTTTTAGCATTGCTTTGGATGATGGGATATGTGCTAATATTAACAAGATTGAATGCATGGTATTTGAAGCTTTTAAAAAATAAAAGAGTACATTTATAAAAAAAAATAAATATTACCAATATCTTAACATCATGTTATAGGATTGTGTCATGGTTTCCTCCTTTAGTATTGCATTCTCGCAAAGAAAATACTTATAAGCATTAAATGCGGTAAAATGCTCTAATCAAATTATTTCTTCTATTTAAACAAAAAAAATAGTGAACCAATATATATATATATATATATATATATATATTATATATATATATATATATATATATATATATATATATATATATAATAATATATATATATATATATATATATATATATATATATATATATATATATCTTGGAGGGGAGGCCCCCACGATCTGAAAAAATTGAAATGCCAAAAAGAAAATAGAGAGAACACAACCATTAAAACAAAGCCACCAAAGATTTTTTTTAATTAAAATAAAGAATAACTGTAAAATTTATGTTGTGGTGGTTAATATGTCTTTTTACAAAATGTGACTTGTTACTTATAGTATTTTTTTAGTTATAATACCACATGTAAATTCCATTGGTGGGTAGATACCATGGGTGGATCTCACTTACAATACCATGGGTGAATGAATGCCATGGGTGGATGCCACTTACAATACCATGGGTGGATAAATACCTTAGGTGGATGAATACCATAGGTGGATACCAGTTACAATACCATGGGTATATTCCATGAGCCGATAAATACCATGGGTTAATGAATACCATGGGTGGATGTCAATTTCCATTCGGATCATTCCTCCCTCCTTAAGAAGAAATGATCCCCATTGCGTGAATTTGTCTCTTAAGATGCCATTGTTGAATATGAAGAGCCACTAAAGAGAATTGTTTTGTGTGGTTAACCCATAACCGTGATGAACAAAGATACAATGATAGAGATACCCTTTAATTCCTATGATCAACTGCGATATTGACAATGTGCAACCTAGAAAATGGACTTCGATGAAGTGTGGGATTGTGGATGACCCATAACCATGAAAAACAAAGATCTGAGGATAGAGATACTATGTAAGGCTTGTGACTGGAGAGAGAGAGAGAGAGAGAGAGAGAGAGAGAGAGAGAGAGGCCAACGTGTATTAAAGTAACATTGAGTAAATTCATAACAAACTCACTCTAATAGTGCTCCATATTGATGATGATGCAGAAACTACTCATAAAATGAAAGGTGAAATTGAATTAAAGCATATAGAATTTTCTTACACATCAAGGCTTGAAATCACTATTTTCAAAGATTTGAACCTAAAAATTAAAGTATGTCATAGCCAAGCCTTGGATGCGGCAATTGTTTTAGGAAAAGGCTTAATGATTGCATTAGTTGAAATATTTTATGATCTCATAGTGGGTAAGGCTTCAATAGATGGTAAAGACGTAAAGAAATTGAACCTGAAGTCACTACATTTGAAAATTGGGCTTGTACAACAAAACCCCACAGTTTTTTCTACCATAATATTTGAAAATATACTTTATCGTAAAGAGAATGAGACTAAGACTGAAATCATTGAGGCTACCAAGGCAGGGAATTCACATAATTTTATACATAGTTTGCTTAATTATTATCAAACGAATCCATAAATTATCATGGATATTCCACTTGATATTTCGTCATAATAGATCTGATAAGCTATATTTAAAAATCTGAAATCTACATTATTAGGGTTTATTTCTCTTTAGATTTTTGGATTTTTATATTATTGTTGATTACATATGCAAATTAGAATTTTTGTTGAAAATAGATAATGGATAAATAAAAACTCACAAACACAATTGACACAAGACATATCCTTGGAAACCCTTTCACAAGAAAACCCATCTGGATGGTGAGGCCGTACTACTGTCTTTCTCTAAATAGAAAATGGTTGTGGGTACAACGAGGTATGACATATGGATTGTGGGATACTACACTACATAAATCATCTATGTGTGCTCTCTCCCTATCCCTCTTGGATACCTACTTGTTTATGGAAAAATTACTCTCGAAAAGAATGGAACACCTTTTCCTCCTAGTGGCTCGATTATAACATAGTCTGATAACCTACTAGTGGCTAGGTTTGACTCACTCAACTCTTAACCATAGTTACAATATGGACTCTTATAGATTTTTCTTCATCAAAATCATGTGGCTAGCCCCTTTTCCATGAATAATAGGGGTTGACATGGAATACTCTCAATTTATGGTGGTTAAAACAGGAATGTAAACTTCTGAGTGCATAAATTTTGCATACATACTCCGTTTAAGGAAAATTTTGCACTGTTGGAAGGTCTTTGTGTGTATAATATGAAAAATAAAGTGTGGACCTAATGTAGAAAATATTTACACCCAAATGAATGTTGTTTGCAACCTAAAATTTCTCCTATAAGGTTTCATACCCCAATTTACCAAACTGGGTCGTGTGGCTAAAAAAGGTCCTATGAGTTGATTCCTCCACTTTTTCCATTTTGAAAGTAATGATATGGATCACAAACAATATAATGATCTAATTTGGACCACACATTCCCAATTTGGGAGGATTTTGGTCCACAAAATATTCTACTAAATGAGGTAAGGAAAATTTTCCTCTACCTTCTCTCAAGTGTACCATTTAGCTATGTCTAGAAGTTGTCCTTTCAACCTAGTCTACCAAAGTTCATGCTACCCGTGTCTCATATTTGTGGATGTCTACTACAAAACTATATCTTTTTTTAACTCTGCCTAAACATCTAGTGTCAAATCCTCTACACAAGGTAGGACATTTTCCTCTTCCTAATCTAGTATGGAAGGTTCATAGATCTTCAAATTCTCAACAATCACAACTAAGTAAATGCACATGCATGGGGGTAGACTAAGTCTGTAGGCATAATCCCCCACCCTTTCTAGTATCTCAAAGGGACCATATCACAAAGCCTTGATTTTCTTACCAGCAACCTGAAGCCTCTCCTTGTTCAATTGTAACCATACTCTGTCTCCCACCTTGAACAACATCTTTGTTCTATGTTGATGATGCTTGACCTTGTATTTTTCTTATGACTTCTATAGTGTCTCATGTACCTAAATATGAATTTTCCTAATCTTTTCTACAAATTTGGCTTCTTCCTTCTTCCAAAATAGGTTTTTCAATACATAATTTCCTGTATTGGTGACAATAGGTTTGTTACATTTCTCATGATTGAAAATTGACCCCATCCTTCGCAATCCTTAATGAAAAACCACTCCTATAAATATACTATCTAATGTATCGAAATTCAATGATGAACTTAGATAAGGCTCATCGACACACTTAATGGCATACCATCTTTCATGCTCATCTAATTCATTGATGTATGATAGTATTTAATTATGCCTTTTCGGAAGAACTTTGATTATAATTTTTGCTAAATGGTATGTCAAGTTAGAAGGTGCTTCCTTTTGTAAATTTTGGTCCTTAGCCATGGCATTACTAATGCACTCTTAATTTCCAATTAGGTATGATATATGGATAGGGTTGTTGGCATCCTTGTGTCAAAACATCACCACCCATATCTTTGACTACAACCATGAGTGGAGGTAGTTTCATAAGATTATAAGGGCCAATTTTCCTAACCAAATCCTAATGCATTGGTTTAGAAAGTCTTTGTTACCTCCCATAGCCAAGGATGTTTTGATGGGAGGGGTGATGATAAAGGAATAAGCTATACTTTGAGCCCAACATTTTGATTCGATCTAGTTTCATTAAGACACTTTGTACAAAAGTATTCCCCTTGCTCCAATGTCATTGAATGATCCACACAATCCAAACCTAGAACCACATTATTATGGTGAGTTTGGTTCCATTTCTAGTGAATATTTCGGCCAGTTAGTGGCACAATTTGGATAGTTGATAATTGCATCAAACACATCAATAATGAAATTTTAAGGGTGACTTAGCTAATTCACTAATTTTTTGACATTGTTCAAAAAAATCCATTTCGTTAAACATTTTTCCTATTTTTTCCATATATATGATTAAATTGATGATATTTGCCAAATATTTACCATTTTTAATAATAAATTACATGTTTTTTATTGAGCATCCACATGCATTATATATTTATTATTTTTCAATACATAATAGTCACCCATAATACTATACATAGCCATAATATTTGAATTCTTAGCAAATAACCTGCTCATCAGTTACAATGTCCACCACTCGAATTTATATTGTCCCCACTCAACCCTTTGAGGTGAATTCAATGTAATCAACATAATCAAAGAATCCTCAACAATCAGAGGTGCAAAGAAGAAAAATAAGAAAAAGTATTTTAATAATGAGCAAGGGACTTAACAAGCTCAAAATTACATTAGTAGAGGCACTAACAACAAAAGGAAGTTGAAATTTCATAACAAAATTTGTAGGGAGCAAGGAAACTTTTAGGGGATTAATTTTGTAGATGGACTAATTTTACATGTTTTCCCCTAAAAAAGGATTCACTAATTTACATTTTTTCTAAAAATGATTCACCCAAATTTTAGGGAGATTATATAAAATCATTAGAAGTTTGAATACTTTTATAAGAATATTTCCAAACATATTATAGTTTCATATTAGGGACTAGTAATATTTGCTAACATTTCTACACTTTAAAATAAATTTATATCCTTAAAATTTTTTGTGGTTAGGAGGATCATTTTACTCATTAGATGAAAATCGTCACTATGTTTTCTAGCAGAAGGATTCCTAGTAGATTGTCACATTCAACCATTTGTTCCTCAATAACAAGCAAATAATAGCATCAAATCCTACTCATTTGCAAGGGGGCATAGAAAATACCCCTCAGCAAGTGGGTACATCCTCAAGTGCTAGTGTATACATGTATGACCATATGGTATTTTTATGGACATGAGCTCATAGTTATGAGAATCTTAAGAGCGGTCTTTCAAATGAGGATCCATTTCCCTCTTCCTATCCTAGTTACCCTCTCCAGGTAGGCAATCCGTCACTTGATACATTCCTTCTCCCACTAAAGGGTGTTCTTCATAGGTCAATGTATGATCCCAATGCACAACGTAACCATTAGTATTATGGAGGATTTGGCTCGAGGACCATGTGCCATGTTTTCCATCGATGTTTTTCAAATTTGTACCATGTATTACAAAACATTGTTGTTAGCCTTAACTAGGTACACCCATTGGGTGTCTATAGATTCAACTTGTGTCATATCACCTGTGTTTTATGGGATATTAAAGAATACTTATAATATCACTAGATATTAATAAAAACTTCCCAACATAATTTTGTTGAAACACATTCCCACTACATATTTATATTACAAACAACCCCCATTTTTATAGATATCCCTAGTTTTATTGAATACCCCTTTTTATACCCCACACACACACACA
>APFE031534304.1:11669-43002 GCA_000404065.3 Pinus taeda | reverse complement strand
CACTTGATTGATAATACATGGTTGGGGTTTTATGTTGGTGCTTTCCCCTGGATATATATTGTGTTATGTGTGATTATTTCTCTTGATCAGTTATGCATGTTTCTACTTGATGTTGCTCATGAATTCTATTATGCTTCCGCTTAATGCTTTGTAGAAGTAGAACAAGTATTATGCTTTAGGACATTGCATATATCAGTTTGTTCTACAGGGACAACAAGTAACACATTGAAATTAATACAATATATTGACTTTGACTTAACATTATGACAATGATGACCTTGGGTTTCTATTTTAGTATGACCTAAAGATCTGTGTGCAATGACACAATTGTAATCTTGTGGGGAAACAAGTGTTGAAGGCAATATTATCTAGCTGTGAAAAATGATGTAAATATGGGAAAAATGGGTTGATAAGCTAAAAAACAGTGTTTACATGCATGCTCGTAGCTCTCCGAGTGCATAATTTGAGAGCATTAGAGGAAGGTCATAGGGATGGCCTAAGGCACCTTGGTTTGTGCCATCATTTGATAGCAATTCCAGATGGTTGTAGCATCGTGTGCAACTTGATACCATATGGTAGCATGATATATTAAGTCTTGATGCTTATTAATTTGTGAGAAACTCAATGTAGTGATGTGTAATGGCAACCAACAGATTTGCAGTGATCTATGTGTGTAGTGATAGTGGTTGTGAAATGATGACTATTCATTCATGAGCAGTGACATGTAGTGATAGCCAACAATTGTGCAATGATTTGTAGAGACAATGATATACAGTGTGTAGTGACAGTGATGTGCAGTTGAATAGTGATAGTTTGATGCATAACATTGTGCAGTGATTATTTTTTGGGAACAATGATCTTTATTACAACTATTATACATCTTTATTACAAATATTCTACAAAGTACAGGGGATCTAGTGTAAAAATTATGAAATGTGGTCTTGTGGCTCGTCAGGGTGGCAGGGTGGTGCATGGCAGGTGATGGAATCACCTTCAGGTCATGGCTTGAGAACACTTCAGGGTGGCAGGGTGGTGCTAGTGCAAGTTGTGGCTTGCACAAGGCATTGTGGTGTCCATTCAGTTGTGGCTGATAAAGTAATGGGGAAACAAAGAATCCTTTCGGACAACAACTGGTAAAAAAAGTGTCGGGGCACTCATCAGGTTGTGGCTTGATCTACAGGGCATTGGAGCATCCTTCTGGTTGCAACATAATATTAGGGTCTCGTAGCATCCTATAGGGTGTGTCATTTGAATTATGGGGTTGACGCCTCCGTCAGTTGTAGTTGAAATCTTGACGTAATCAATTTTATTTTAACATAGAGAAAACAATTACTAAAGAAGCATTCAATGGTTTTTGACTCGGAGGGATTTTCCACCTAATAATGTTTGTGTCCTCTATTTTATCTTTTTACATTATCAATTGATGATTAACTAATACTTTGAAAAAGATAAAAAAAAGTGCTAAATGCTAAAAAATACCAATTCACCACCCCTCTCAGTATTTCCAACCTTTTCTTGTTACCTTTTTCATTGATTTTGTACCTTTGTCCATTTATCCCTATGGACCTAACCAACACAAATGGCTAGTATATTTTCTTTCCTCCCTTTAACTGCTCTTTACTCATGCACTGAGCTTTATTTGGCTCTTACATTGTCTCTTAGGTTCCATTCAATTCTTCTCGAGCTCCATTGCTTTTCCTCTGCCAAAAAATTCCCGAGACCCCCAAAACATAGAAGGAAAGAACAAGAAGAAAATGAAAAAAAAAAACATCCAAACAATAATATGAAACCATAAACAAAGTGGCATGGCCATGTACCAATCAACAATCAAAATAAAATATAAAACATAAAGAAAATAAAGGGACATAAAACATCAAATGATCAACAACCACACCCACTCAACCCCATGAGTTTTTGGTGGTTTCAAAATTTCATGAATAAAACTTAGTCTTATCCTTCTTCAAGATTTCATGGCAACCATTTTTCATTTTCCACTGTTGTAGCAGTGAAATTTGCTGCCTCAAATGTTTGAGAGTTCTTGCAAGTTGCTCTTCTTTCATTGTGCTATAGGTTCTTGATATGCTACCATGCACACACAAATGTTAGTACATTAATAAATATGAACAATATACCTTTTTTCTTTCCTTGTTGTACTAAGCATGCTTCCCTATAACTAAAAACATGCCTCAATTTACATATTAGTCACATGTCTCAAAATCAGGACAAATAAACATATTCTTTTTTCAATCATAAACTTTCAAAAACCACAATTGTATAATGTACATGCACATTTAAGCTTTCAAAAGATTTCAGTTCCTTTGTTAAGTTCAACTATAATAAAAAATAAACTACCATGCCCAAACCGATATCATCAATTTTATTCATCCTTTGTACTAAGGCCAAACATCAATTCCAATTTAACCATTAGACCAACACTAGTAATCAAGGTAGCTATGATCTTAAGGGAATTAATTAGAAACAATTTGTCATACCAACATTAACTCAGGTCCTTACAACATTTAAAATTTAGCCTTTTTCCTCAAAATTATTGGCCTTAATTATTATCAATCTCTTTATCGAGACCTCTACTATCATATACTAATATCAACATTTGTTAGCTTCATTTAGCCTCCTTGTTGAGACCATCAAATGATACAATATCATTATCTGTGCCACATTCTTCAATTTCTTTATACTAGGGGAATACCCCATACATGTGAATTATATATTTATGGGAGAGGATGGGGAAAATAAATACTAGAGAATTTTTGATAATTCCAAATAAACTCTAATGTTGCAGTCTCGAGAATCAATTATAGGCCATCACATATAGCAAATGTTATTTTATAATTGATTACTTTTCATATTTATGAATATGGAATGCATATGCAGATAGTCTTACCATTAATACATGTATAAAATTATTCAATCATAGTGCCAGACCCAACACCTATTTGTGCAAGCAAGCAATAAATCTACCATTCACCTTCATGTTGCTACAACCAGTATGAGCAGGTAACCATGGAGTTGTAAGTCCACTGACTATAAGGTCTACACAAGACCTTTGCCTCTAAACTCATCTAGTCCAAATATAGAACATAGATGCCTCATATCTTAGTGAGATAATGACCTTTACATGCCTCAACCAACCATTTCACAGGATACACTTTGTTCCTTAACAAGGAAGGCATTAACCAAGTAAAACACAGATTCATAAGGTAAAGATAACATCAAAATATGGAAAAAATCAACCTCCACTGAGGTTCTTATCTCCTTACAACATACAAACCATGCTATTTCCACATCCCAACTAACATATAATACATATGCCTATCATTGACTAAATCAAGTGGTGTATGCTAAATGCGCATTAACCAGGGTTTTTCTCCAAAATCCCTTATCTCACATAATCATTAGCATGCACATTCATCTCACATATGCAATATCACATCGCATATCCAATGGTGATGGCATGCTACAAGTATCTCATTTCCATGCAGTTCTACAAACTTAGAGAAACAGTAACTTCCAAGACAACAATCACTGAGTGTCTAGAACTTCAAGATGCCAGATAGAAAGAACATGAATTGCTAAGAAATTTATTACAATAACACGTTGAATATCATTGTTGTTAGTATGCAATCCAAATAAACACTATGAGATGGACACCATCATGATCACATTCAAATATTATATTCATAGTTGGGCTCCATCCCTAAACCAAGGATCCATGCATTTTTTCCATGCAAGTAGTAGATCAATTATAGATTGGATTTTAACACCTAAAAATTAGTTTAGTTAATTTTCTAAAAATCATAATGAAGCCCCTTTGTAGGAATTATGCTGTCACTTTCCTATGATAGAGCCCATCAAGTCCAAGTGTTGAATCAGGATGCTATGATACCACCTGTAAACACCCCACCTTGACCTTCGTGAAAAGTGTTCACTTGCTAACCCAATCTCCGATGTACAATTAGAGAAATGGGATATTTTTTTTATCATCAAAACTTGAAATAAATTTCACCATTGTGTTAGTCTCCATGGGAAAATTCCAATGGTATAATTTTTTTCCCAGATCCGACCTATATATAGAGAGTGAAAGTTTTAACATTACCTCATCATCCTTCTGCCATGTGGCAACCATGTGGCAGTCCAATCAGCCTCTCACAACCACTTGGAATTGTCGTATTAGCTACTGACCCGTTCATGGTTCGGGTCCTCACATACCTTGCACACATTCCTTCATTCAAAAACCCTAACCTATTCATCTTGGCCACATATAAACATATATAATTATATTTTCAATTGAAAATCCATCAATTGTTGGTAATCTTCCGTTAGCTGAGCTTCATTACCAAACCCTTTTTATTTGAACAATCAACATTTGCTTCAGGTGTATCCTTCCAGGTTGACGTGTAAGATGGTTCCATCCTTGTGTTAATGGATGAATAACCATGCTTAGATATATGCCACCATAGCCCGAGCCTATGTAAATCTACTATATCTAGTGTGCTCTCTGCTTTATACTTCTAGGAAATAGACTTCGGGCTTACGTGTCCGAACAGGTCTATTTCCTAGCATGGCCAATACTCTTGGTGGGTTCACTGGATCACACTTCTCACTTAGCCAATCTGGCGTCCCTGCTCCTACCACAATATCCTAACGCTATGTTAGCCTGACTTAAATTTTATAGTTTCACATTTCTACCTTCTAGAGATGAAGTTTGGATGTAGATATTCCTATCGATTACTGCTTGATTCCTTGTCTAAAAGGGCCCTGCTCACCATTACACCATGTTGCAATACAACCTCTTTTCATGGAAACACGCTCTTTTTCCAGCCAATGAACGACCTGTAATTCATCCCGACCTACTCCACATTGCTAGCCCTTCCACGCTAGCATGATCCTTATCATCCCAATCCTCAGCATGGCCATTTGCAATCTTTTGGGATGTAACTTTTGGGCTTATATAATCCTAAGTTTCTCCTTAGTCATTGATCTCTCTAGATTTATTTCAACCACTTGTTATGAGGGCATCCACTCTAGGTCATAACTCACAATTATATGCCTAGACATGGGGATGGGATCTAAGGAGAATATTAAAGATAAGGCTCCATATGAAGGATCATCCTAGGAATTATCTTCCAATGCAATGAAATGCATTTGGGCTACGATAGGATAAGGAAATATTTTCATATGTGCACAATTGCATATAATTTTCGAAGCCATGGTGGTTCTGTATAATACTTGGGTTGTATAAGCCACACAGATCCCTTTCTAAAGAGCTCAACCATGACAATTCTAAAATAACTTAGATATGCACTAGTGCTTGATTATTACAAATAAGGCTTATTAAGGTGCTTGTTGGTGTTATCCATCCTAATCTTACAATAGAGTCACCATTTTCATGTTCTTAATAGCAAAAATACAAGACACAGTACAAAGAATTGTCCATTTAGACTAGGGACTTATCCATTCAGACTCTCAGAGGTCTATGGTTTCCCTTGATGATCAATCAACATACGATAACTGAAACACCAAACTAAAAGCATATAGAGGAGTATATTTCCTTAGAGGAACAAATTCCCATCATATTTATATCTTAAAGGCAACAATATGCCAAAATAGGAAGTGTTGACCAAGTCATTGAATCCCTTAAATTAATCTCCTCCACCACAAGGAGAACAAGGCCTTCCCAACCTTAAACTTGGAGAAGGTAAAAATTTTGATCCAAGAACTTGGGTTTGCATTATTGGAAAGTCTGGTGTAACTTTTAGATGAAATAGACATGCCAACAAGATGTTGATCTAAAGATGATCTCAGGTTGTCATTGATGCCAACCCAAGCAGCACTAGGGGCTACCCTGATATTGCAAGGGAATTATGACTTGAAAACTTACTCTATTTTGAGTCAAGGATCTTCTAGGTGGATTCTACTCGTCGAGATGTTTCCATTGATATATGGCATGCCAAGTAATTCTTCACGGATTGAGAGATATTCATGTTTGACGTTAGTAACCCCAGTTAGTGGAATAAAACCCTATGGGGTTGTGGCATTGCACTCATAATTGGTTTTGGTCATTGAATAATCAATAGTTAATAATTTTTTAAGTTCCTAAAATCCCTCCAACATTCTCTATAGAAGCCCCTCTCATCTCTATAAAAAGAAATCTCATATATCCTCCAAAATGTGTGATCGTGAAATTTTCGCTATAACTTCATTTATGCAAAGTCTTAGATTTTGAAATTAAAACCCATTTGATTTGAAATCCTGATGAACATTGTAACTGAAATTTAGATCTTGGTTCACTATAGTTTCAGAGATATGATCTGTGGAATTTAGGGTTTTTGTAGGTTCCCAAATTTCATCTCAAAGAAGTGACTGTGGGAAAATCATCATAACTCTCTCTTTGAGAAGACGATGGGAATTCTGTAAAAAGTGGTGGATAGTGAATGGAATTTTATTTTATGTGTATCAATTTCAGAGCTGAAGGAGGAAACAATAACACGTGGCATGTCATACAATTTCACTCTACAGAACTAGTCCATAATTAGGTCGTTGTGAGAGATTGGGCATAACTTTGTCTTCAAGAGTCCAAATTGGGTTAGACCCATGGCATTGGAAATAAGACTCAGAGGGATACTACAAGACTGAAGATAACATATTGGGGATCTGAAATCACAGAGATACATCAGATTAAATATCGTTCTCCTAGAAGGCTAGAATAAACTAGATCAAGTTCTGTCAAGGGGCGCAAAGGAGTAGACTTTCTAGGGTAGAAAAGAGCAAGGTGTAGCAAAATGATGCAGCAGAGGTAAGCTACATGTAAGTATCTTCTGTATATGCATTTTCATATCTTAATTGCATTAGGTTATTTTTATTCTAATTTATTGTTTTTATTTAGCACTCAAATATGCTCTGCAAGATGAGGTAAGTTTTTCTATTATCATGTCATGGGTATTTCCTTGAAGACTTTTTGCAAGTATTATATATTCATCAAGAGAAGATTCAATGCATAATATAATGTTCTGAAGGGTGATAAAGGGTAGCATGAAAAGAGAAGGAATCAAGGTGCAGAACAACAACAAGAAGTTCACCACATGAAGTCTACAAGTGGGAAGCACTGCATACAGACATTGTAAAAGTATCATTGTACAAAGTCATTGTAAAAGCATCATTGTAAAAGTTGTACAAGTTTTTATCTGCCAAGAATTGAAGAGGCAGCATCAGGAGGTCTAGGATCATCATTAGGTGGTTGTGTCATAATTGGGGTTATGGTCTAGTGTGTATTCTTCTTCTACATCATTCTATATCATTGTAAAGTGGACCATTTTCCATGGTATGGAAGTCCATTATTATTTATTATTCTATAGGGTGGTAGAGTGGTGCTAGGTTGGTGCATGAAGTCACAAACAGGTTCGATCCTATGAAAACTTCAGGGTGCTAGGGTGAGTTGTAGCTCATTCGGTGTTGGGGCATCTGTTCAGTTGACTACTAAAGAATCTCGGGTGTTGGAGCATGCATCCAGTGGAAGATGGAGAAGAATGATTTTCTAGAATTCTAGGAAGTTGTTGCTTTCATTTTAGTTGAGGCTGAAGATTAAAGAATTTATTAGAAAAGCATTTGGTGGTTTTTGACCCGGAGGGGGTTTTCCACCTAAAATCTTTGTGCCTCCTGTGTTCTTTTATTTACTTCTATTCCTGCATAAACACTAATGATAATTGAAGATTAACTAATGCTCTAAAAATATTTAAAAGTGCTAATTGTAAGAAATATTGATTCAACCCCCCCAGTATTTTCCAACAATTGGTATCAAAGCTTGGTTCCTTCAACAACAGTTTAACAAATTGAAGGAGATCATGGAGCATACCAAGAATGGTGTACCTCTATTCAATGACAATAATTATGTACTTTGGAAAGGAAGAATGGAGGTCTATCTCTTGGCACAAGGTTATGAAGTATGGGACACTATTCAAAATGGCTTTACACCAACCGCAAGTGAACAAGGTAAGAAGAATTTGGTAAATGATGCAAAAGAAAAGAATATTATTATCAGTGGACTTATTGAATCTGATTATCATAAGGTGTTGGGTTGTAAAGCTACCAAAAATGTATGGGACAAGCTTGAGAAAATATATGTAGGTGACTCAAATGTCAAAGAAGCAAAGCTTCAAATCTATAGAACCAAATTTGAGAAACTCAGAATGAAAGAAGATGACAACATTGTTGCATGCTTCCAACACATTGATGAAATAACCAACACTCTGGAAGGATTGGGAGAGCATGTTGATGAGAAGACTATTATACGAAATATTCTTAGAATGTTACCAGGAAGATTCAACCCAAAGGTATCGGTCTTATAATACAGTGAAAATCTGGACAAACTCAGTAAAGAGGAATTACATGGAGTTCTCATAGCATATGAAATGGGACTTGATGAAGAAGAGGGTACTTTGCATTTAGAAACTATGTTCGCTACATCTAAGAAAACCAATAAGGATATACAACCTTCAAAGGAAAAGAAGTGCACTTGCATCTGCAAGTGTGAAGAGAAGGAAGACGATGAAGAAGGTTTTCCAGATGGAGAATATGCTTACTTTATGGGAAACCTAAAAATCGGTAAGGGAAAATTCAAAGGTAAACTTCCATTGATATGTTTCAGATGTGGTGAGGTCAGGCATTTGGTAGAAAAATGTCCGAACAGAATTGATGGAAACTCAAAAGGAAAGAAAGGCTTTAAGAAATTCAACAAGCAAGGCAAGAAGAAAAGATTCAAAAGAAACTTTCCCTCTAAAGAATATAACTCATCATTTGATGAAGATAGTGACAGTGAAGAAGAAGCCAACGAGAGTGTAATTTCTATGGCCAAGCACAATAAACACGAGGTATCAAACAACGAAGAAGAAGGGTTGACCATAGAATAATTTTCTAAGGAGGTAATCAAGCTTATAAAAGAGCTCAAGGCTGAGAATAGCCATTCCAATACTATTAAAAAACAAGTTCAAGGTCTCAAAATTGAAGTTGAAGAACACAAATGTATTGAAGATTCACTTCCAAAGAAGTAGGAAGAAAGTAACCGAGAAAGGGAAGCATTAGAAGTCAAAGTAGTCTCGCTGCGTAAGGAAGTGAAGAAGGGAAAAACTATCCAAAACTATGCCAACAACTCAAGGGCATTGGAATAACTCACCAACAATCAATGATATTAAAACAAAAAAACTGGCTTGGGTTACAAAGAAGAAGAAGTAGGACCTTCTACAACAAAATACAACGAACCTATGAGATTTGACAGGCATGTAGACTTCATTGGACAAGATTCGCAAGAACAGCCTTGGAAGAAAATTCCCTGATGAAGATTTCCATCCAGGTACCAACATATTTTTCATGGTTATTATTATTCATGTGGAAAATTTGGTCATAAATCTATAGAATGTCTCACGTACCTTAGGAACCAATACAATTGCAGGAGATTTGTCAAATATGAACCTCCCAAGGCTAAAAAGAACATCAATATATTTAAACATATAAGAAGTAATATTGAATGTTACAAATGTCTAAACTTTGGACACATAACCAGAGACTACAGATTTGAAAATCCTCTAGAAGAATCTTTGAAGCCATAGAATGAATGAACATGGAAGAAGAAGAACACTGATAATTGTGCTCTCGCTCTCAAGGCTCAAAACAGCAAAGATGTGTGTTATGTTGATAGTGGTTGCTCAACGCATATGACTGGAGATAGAAATAAATTTGTATCTCTGAAAGAGAAGAAGGCTAGAATCGTGTCCTTTGGAAATGATGGATATTCAAATGTTGTAGGATCAGGTACTGTCAGTATCAGAAGCAAATATGCTCTAGCCAAGAATGTTCTATTGGTTGAAAACATGAATCACAATTTGCTTAGTGTTATACAAATGTGTGATCAAGGACACACAATGCTATTCAACTCCACAAAATGTGAAATCTGGAAAGGCAGGTATGATAAAATTGTGGCTACAACAAGTCAAGCTCCAAACGACATATATGTTCTAGATGAAGCAACTATAGAATGTCTACTAGCTAAAGAAGATGAAATCTGGTTATGGCACAAATGAATGGGTCACATAAACTTTGACAATCTTGTCAGGATAAGCAAAAAGGAAGTAGTGCAAGAAATGCTGAAAATCTCAAAACCTTCCAACACACTATGTGAGGCCTGTTGGCATGGCAAGAAGACAAAATTCAAATTTAAAACAAAATAACACTTTGCATCACATCCATTGGAATTGATACATACTGATCTAGGTGGTCCTATGGGAACAAAAGGCTTATATGGAGAATTATATTTCATGTTAATGATAGATGACTGTACCAAGATGATAGTTGTTAGTTTCCTAAAGAAAAATCTGAAGCATTTGAGTGCTTTAATATCTACAGGGAGTTGGTCGAAAATGAAACTGATTTAAAAATAAAGTGTCTAAGATCAGATAATGGTAGAGAATTCACTTCCAAATTATTTCAGCAATAATGTGACGAAAATGGAATAAAAAGACAATTTTCAACAGCACGAATACCTCAGCAAAATTGAGTTGCTGAAAGAAAGAACATAACCATACAGGAAATGGGTAGAACAATGCTAAAGGACTCAAAATTGGATGAAAAATTATGGCTTCAAGCAATTGATACGACAATCTTCATTATCAACAAAAGTCTTCTCAGAAATAATTGCAATAAGACCCCATATGTATTATGGAAAGGAAAAATGGCTATTGTAAAATATTTTAGAATCTTCAGAAGCAAATGTTATATCAAAAGAGAAGATCAAAAGTTGGGTAAGTTTGAATCGCGTGTTGATGAAGGTATCTTTGTTGGTTACTCACGCAAAATAAAGGCCTATAAATTCTATAATATAAGAGGAAAACAAATAGTGGAGAGCATAATTGTTACATTTGATGAAGATAGTGTTCTAACGAATAATGATGAGGATCTAGAATCTTTGAAACTTGAGACAGAGGTTGAAAAAGGTACAGAGAAAATTCTAGAACAAGAAGCAACTATCAACCAGGAAGAAGTAAATAATGATCAATAAGATATACAAGAACAACAACAAGAAGCTCCTCCAAAGAGAACAAAAGAATGGATTCAAAAGAATCATCCATCAAATCAAATAATTGGTGACATAAATGAAGGAATTGGAACAAGAAAAGGTTGACAACTTTGTTCATCACAACAAGCTCACATTGCTTTTCTAGAAAACTTTGGGCCTAGTAGTTTTGAGGAAGCTAGCCAGAATGAACATTGGGTAGCAGCTATGAATGAAGAATTGGATCAAATCAAGAAGAATAACACTTGGGACTTAGTTCCATGACCAAAAGATAAAAATGTCATTGGGATTAAATGGTCATTCAAGAACAAATTGAATGAAGATGGACAGGTTACCAGAAAAAAAGCAAGATTGGTTTGCAAAGGCTATGCACAAGTGGAAAGAATTGGTTTTGACGAAACATTTGCACCAGTTGTCATAATGGAAGCCATCCGGATGTTTCTTGCCAATGCATGTTCAAGAAAAATAAAAGTCCACCAAATGGATGTTAAGTCAACATTTCTGAATTGAGAATTAGAACAAGAAGTTTACACTGAACAACCTGAAGGAATTCTACTATCAGAAAAAGAAGACTATGTTTGCAAGTTAAAGAAGGATCTGTATGGTCTCAAGAAGGCTCCCAGAGCATGGTATTCTCGTATTGACATATATCTACGTCAAAAAGGGCTCAAGAAAGGTACTGCTGATATCAATCTCTATGTACAAAAAGATAAAGATAATTTAATAATCGTTGAGGCATATGTGGAGGATATAATCTTTGGTAGCAATGATGATTGAATAAGTAAGAAATTTTCTACAAAGATGAAAAGTGAGTTCAAGATGTCTTTACTTGGTGAGTTGACATACTTCTTAGGGCTTCAAATATCTCAACAAGAGAAAGGAATATTTATATGTCAAGCCAAGTACATCAAGGAAATGCTCGAGAAATTCAAAATGGAAGATTGCAAACCCATCCTTAGTCTGATGGTAACATGTTGCAAATTGAGCATAGACGACTCATCTAAGGATGTGGATCAGAGGTTGCACAGATCTATGATTGGTAGTCTTCTATCTGTAATGACCTCTCGACCAGATGTTATGCAAGCCATTGGACAAGTAGCAAGATTCCAAGCAGCACCAAAATAATCACATATTATTATTATCAAAAGAATTCTTCGATATCTAAAGGGCACAACAGCATATGGCTTGTGGTATCCCAAGGGAAACAATCTCATTATTCAAGCCTTTACAGATGTAGATTGGGTAGGAAGCGTTGATGATTGTAAGAGTGCTAGTGGAAAAACATTCTATCTAGGTGGTTGTCCCGTATCATGGTTGAGAAAAAAGAAAACCTCAATCTCGTTATCTACAATGGAAGCATAATACATTGCAGTGGCATCTTGTTGTACTCAAGTCCTTTAGATGAAACAAACTTTGCAAGATCTTTAAGTACAATTTAGTGATCCTATTCCCATATTATGTGATAACACCAGTGCCATCAGCATTTCCAAGAATCCTATCATGCATTCAAAAACAAAACACATTTCGATAAAATATCATTTTGTTAGAGAACAAGTTGCTGAAAAGAATATAAAACTTGAATATGTTGGTACAAAAGAACAATCGCTGATACCTTCACTAAGCCTTTACTTCATGAAGAATTTGAATATCTTCGCCAGAAGCTTGGTATTATCCCAAGTTCTCATTAGATTTTCCTTATTCAAAAAATAAAGGGGGAGTGGAAGTGTGTACAAGTCCGCAGGATGGTTATGTGTTAGGGGGAGTTACCCTTTTCCATTGATGTCAAAAGGGGAGAGAAGCAGCTAGGAAGAGGTGCCTTGATTTTAGGGGGAGTACTTGTGTTGCCATAAATGCCAAAGAGGGAGATTGTTGATCTAAAGATGATATGATGTTGTCATTAATGTCAACCCAAGTAGCACCAGGGGCAGTCGTTATCTTGCAAGGGAATTTTTACTTGACAACTTACTCTATTTTGAGTCAAGGATATTCTATATGGATTCTACTCGTTGAGATGTTTCTGTTGATATATGGCACACCAAGTAATTCTTCACGGTTTGTGAGATATTCATGTTTGAAGTTAGTAACCCCAGTTAGTGGACCAAAACCCTATGGGGTTGTGGCATGGAACTCATAATTGATTTTGGTCATTGAATAGTCAATAATTAATAATTTTTTAAGCTCCTAAAATCCCTCCAACATTCTCTATAGAAGCCTCTCTCATCTTTATAAAAAGAAATCTCATATATCCTCCAAAATGTGTGATCGTGGAATTTTCAATATAAATTCATTTATGTGAAGTATTAGATTATGAAATTAAAACCCATTTGGTTTGCAATCTTGATGAATGTCGTGACTAAAATTTAGATATTGGTTCACTATATTTTTGGAGATATGATCTATGAAATTTAGGGTTTTTGTAGGCTCTTGAATTTCATCTCAAAGAAGTGAACGTGGGAAAATTGTCATAACTCTCTCTCGGAGAAGAGGATTGGAATTATGTAAAAATTAGCAGATAGTACATGGATTGTAGTTTTCTGTGTATCAATTGTAGATCTGAAGGAGGAAATAGTCACATGTGGCATGTTGTACAAGTTCACTCTACTAAACTAGTCCATAATTAGGTAATTGTGAGATATTGGGCATAACTTTGCCTTGAAGAGTCCAAATCAGGTTAGACCTATGGCATTGGAAAGAAGACTTAAAGGGCTACTACAGAACCGAAGATCACATATTGGGGATCTGAAATCACAGAGCTACATCAGATTAAATATTGTACTCCTAGAAGGCTAGAATAAACTAGATCAAGTGTTGTCAAGGGGTGAAAAGGACCAGACTTTCTAGGGCAAAAAAGAGCAAGGTGCAGCAAAATGATGTAGCAGAGGAAAGCTAATAGTAAGTATCTTCTGTATATGCATGTTCATCTCTTAATTGCATTAGGTTATTTGTATTCTAATTTGTTGTTTTTATTTAGCACTGACATATGCTCTGCAGGATGAGGTAAGTTTTTCTATTGTCATGTCATGGGTATTTCCTTGAAGACTTTTTGCAAGTATTATATATTCATCAAGAGAAGAATCAATGCATAATATAATGTTCTGAAGAGTGAGAAATGGTACCATGACAAAAGAAGCAATCAAGGTGCATAACAATAGCAAGAAGTTCACCACATGAAGTCTTCAAGTGGGAAGCACTGCATACAGACATTGTAAAAGTATCATTGTACAAAGTCACTGTAAAAGCATCATTGTAAAAGTTACACATGTGTCTATCTACCAAGAGTTGAAGAGGCAGTGTCAGGAGATCTAGGATCATCATTAGGTGGTTGTGTCATAGTTGGGGTTATGGTCTAGTGTGTCTTCTTCTTCTACATCATTCTATATCATTGTAAAGTGGACCATTTTCCCTCATACGAGAGTCCATTCTTCTTTTATTATTCTATAGGGTGGTAGGGTGGTGCTAGGCTGGTGCCTGAAGCCACCAACAGGTTAAAACCTATGAAAACTTTAGGGTGGTAGGGTGGTGCTAGGGTGAGTTGTAGCTCATTGGGTGTTGGGGCATCTGTTCAGTTGACCACTGAAGAATCTTTGATGTTGGAGCATCTATCCAGTGGGAGATGGAGAATAATGTTTTTCTAGAATTCTAGGAAGTTGTTGCTTTCATTTTAGTTGGGGCTAAAGATTAAAGAATTTATTAGAAAAATGTTCGGTGGTTTTTGACCTAGAGGGGGTTTTCCACCTAAAATATTTGTGCCTCCTGTGTTCTTTTATTTACTGTTATTACTGCATAAACGTTAATAATAATTGAAGATTAACTAATTCTCTGAAAAGATTTAAAGTGATAGTTTTAAGAAATATTGATTCACCCCCGTGACCTCCCCCCCTTCAGTATTTTCCAACACAAGACAATGTGAGAGAGAGAGATATCCAACGTCCTACCCCAGACTATATGAAATGCTGAGGTGAACTTCAAATCAAACAAGTTCATGTTGCAGCAAGCCATGAAGGGGTCTTAGGCAAGGTATTAATGAAAATAACAAATACATTAATACCCACTCATAGAGTATCATTCAAGTTGAACAGCATGGCTGAAACTAGTCATTCAAGAAGGGATTTTTCATGCCATCTCTACACCGATACAACACACTTAGCCTTGAGAAATCCAACATTAGCAAGTGGATAATAAAGATGAAATTTTATATGGAGTACAAGAACTTTAAATACAAGTCATTCAATCTCATGAGGTCGTACCTCACACAATACAAAATATAGATCTATTGGACTAAGTCCTTGATAAAATGGATGTGTAGACCCCACACCAGGGTATGTGTCACTGCAGGATTGGAGAAGACCTTCATATAAAATAGTAGGTCAATAATGATAAAAGAGGAAGAAATCCTCAATATTACTACATTGCAACACAATAATGCTAATGAAAGATTATGATCAAAAAAATCTCCATACTGTAATAAGAAAGAGTTCCCACACTAAATATTTTTGTGTGTTAACCAATATTATTACACACTATCCCAGTGTCCTTAAAACAACAACACAACATACTAATCAATCCTATAAATAGGAATCACATAGTCATGTCTCATGTATTAATGAAACCATTCCAAACTAGATATCCAAGGCTCATTCATTATCATAGAAAGTACATGAGGAACACTTATCTTGTAATTTTTTGGGCACTAAGTCTGGGACTATGACTCTCCACCAAACCATAGATAGTAGTAACCAATTCTCACTTACAGTTATTACCTGCAAGCCAAATTCCAAAGACTAAGGGGTCTTTTGCTCAAGGTCTGAAACACAAGCTTCAGTGTCTATAGGGACTCTAGATATCTTTCCACCTCCAATGTTGAATTGAGTTTCTAGAAGAAAAATGCATAGGGAATCTAGAGAATCGTTGTCTCCATCCTTCAGAATTCAACACCATCATTCCACCCAACTTAGGGATTATAGAACCACATAAAAAATCAAACAACAACAAGGAATCCATCCAGAAATGATCCTATAATATTTCTAGGATACTTCCTCCACCCCAGCCCTTTGATATTTGTCGAGAATCACCATCTCCACCCTCTAGCTACTAGAGACTCGAAAGGAAATTTTTCCCTGACCTGGTGTTGTGGCCAGCAACAACCCCCTTCTTATTTAGTGTTATTACTAATACTAAATAAGTGGGGGCCCTTAGTAAAAAAATTTAAAAATCAATTAGTGCTTGTATTTCTTTTCTCAATAAAGCTTACCATCATAAACTTAGGAGAATACCCTTGAAAAAGATTAAAAAGCTTAAGTTTTATGTTAAGGTAAGATAAAATCACTCCTTAAGAAATATTGCATCACAAATAAGATGATGGATACCTCCTTATCAGCGGAATTCTAAGATTGTGAGATCGCGATGTGAAACAACACATTAAAAACAGTCATCGCATCGCATGCCTCAAATATCACTTACGCTGAAAAACTTCAAACCGCCGATATGCGATGGCACATATCGCAAATCGCATTTCACAGAAAACACATTAACAGATGATTGTCATATGCTATGCTCCAGCGATATTGCGATATTGCGACATAGTGATACTGCGATAGAGCGATATATTGATCTGCGACACAACGATCTGTGATATTGCGAAGCAAATCGAAAAATTGCTTCATCACAGATCTTTAAGGCTCGTTGTTCGAAAAAGTATTTTCCATAAATCAGGACCTGGTTATGCGCTTTAATGCTAATTAATAAGTTAGTTGCCAATCATTAATGAAATATGGTTTTGTGCTGATCAAAGAGCTATTTCACGTAAGGTGGTATATTTTGTATGTCTTCGGCATTTAAAGATTTCCCTTCACCTTTTCCTTATCATTATTCTCACCTCACTTGTAAACTATAGGAACAAAGAATAGAGAACTATACAAAGCAGTATTCAGGATATTATGGGAAAGAAAGGCAAAGCTCCGAGTTCTGAAGACAAAGAAATGACGCCCTCGTATACAGACACTGCCTATAATAGAGATGCTGGTATTACTACTTGGGAAGGCATGTATAGTCTACTTGAGGAAGAGAATCCCAAAATCATGGAGGTTACAACTACTGTAGGCTCACATGGGTCTTCTGAGGCATCTATTACAAAGCTAGTTTGCTCGTTCTTGCACCGGATAGTGGCTAGGCCCAAACTTTTTCCATACATGAACATGGTTAAATGGGTATTGGATAGTGCTGACATAAAAAACAGAGGATTTAAGACTCAAGGTCAAGAACTTACGGAATCGTTATTTTCAAAAAATTTAAGCTTTATATTTGCTAACAAAAAATGTGCAAGAGGAAAAAATTGCACCAGGGAAGCTCGGATCAAGAAACAGAGGCAGTTTCCGATGCATGATTAGCCTAGCACTAATCACGCATCGTTGAGAAAAACCTCTCGAAAAGGAAAGCCTCTAATTGCTCAATCACTTGTAAGCCTAGAAATTTATAGGAAAGAACGCTAGAGGTAAAAAAGTAAAACTTGAATCCTAAAACCAGTGGTATTTGTCAGAAATATCTTCAAAATGGTATGTATATGTGCTCAGCAATTGCAAACAGGTTGGAGACAGAAAGGCTAAAGTCTGAAGTCGGCCAGCCGACTCTTCTCAAACAAATGCTGAACGCTTGCAATTTCAAGGAACAGATACACAAATAGTTAGTTGTTAGTTTTAGTTTTAGATTCAATATTAGTATTAATTTTGCTTTATTTTTGCTTGAAATGAGGATGGTCATTTAATCTGCATCCTACATTTCTGTAATAAGTTATTTTTAGATTTAGTTAGTAGTAGTTAAACCCTTCTCATGCATTTAGAGAAGGGTCCTGAAATTTGTCAAAAACTTGTCCTCAAAACATGCACTTTTGCACCCTCCGAGGAGGTTTTGATGAATGAATGGAACAATATTTTTTGATATCTACATTTAATATCTACTACTAATGTTGCACTTCTGTACTCTTAGTGGATGTTGGATTAAGAAGAGATAAATCATTATCGCTTGAAGCTCATGAGTAGAACTAGTTATAAATAGTACTTTTATCTCTTAACTATTTCTGCCTTTGTGTTAAAGTGATATTCATGTTCAGTTGTTTATATATTGATGCGTGAATGCTTGAGTTATCATTTGGCACTTCTGTACATTGATAGCTATTTATTTATGCTTAATGTATTAGTAGTTTATTATGCGATATGTTTTTCACAACTAATTCGTCTAACTTTTTATACGAAGTGGTTTATCTCTATTGAATTATTTTCTCGTAACAGTTGAATGATCTTTATTACCAATTGTTATTTGAAACCATTTTAGATCGCATAACGGAAAGATTTCATCCTGGGTTAGCGTAGAATTAGATATTTCTGTTTATTAGAATACAATTGCATGTCATTAGATTAGAGTTAGAATTAAATCATTTCACTTAGGAACTTTTAGGAAAGAAATATTAAATCTCAACACACACACACATAAATTGGGAAACTGGTCCCATATCCCCAATCGGACCCACTATACCAAATGGAAAAGGAGCTGCTAACCAAGGTCCGGACGGGGTGGGTATCCCCCTTGTTGTAGACCCGATATTCGGGGCTTCAACAGGTGGAAATGGTGGCGTTGTGCTCAGCATCGATAATCTTCTTCCCTTTGTCAGACACCTTATCGGGTTCTGAGTCAGAGTTTGAACATGCATCTGATTCTGAAACCTCTAGCTCAGCCACCAGTGACTGCTTGGCCCGACGCTCACTTGTGTTGTGAGTGGACCTCTTATGGAATTCACACCACTTTCCCGTGTCCTTTTTCGGCTTCGTAGTGTTGTTCTTTGCTGGCAGATTTGGCGGCTTGTCTTGGGCTGCCCTGCCTTGGATTTTTCCTTTTTTTGTGGTTTGGGGGCACCTTTCCCTTGTTTCAGATTCGTAGATCCAAAGTCTCCCTTCTTCTGTTTAAAATTTTGCTTGACCTTGACGGCATACCAGTATGCCATGCTGAGTGAGGAGATGTTCAGGAATTATATTTCTTCCTGGATGTATTTGTGCAGGCAGGCATGGTATTTGAGTACTAAAAGCTGCTTTGTATCCTTGATACCCAACTTTGTGCGAAGGGTGTGGAAAATATTGGTAAACTCCGGCATGTCTTGGTCCCTTCCCTGTCGCAGCGTGGTCCACTTTATATATTGATCCTCATAGCTTCCGACAGAGTAGTACCGCTGCTTGATGGCATCCTGAAATGAATTCCAAGTGGGTGCGACTGAAAATAGTGAGCCTGTACTTTCATCCTTCTGCTCGCAGTAGGTTTCCCACCAATCCTTGACATGGGGAGCTGCTTTGAGAAGAGCGAAAATAATATTTTCCCGACTGGAAAAATCATGAACAGAAAAATAACCCTCTAGCACATTTAACCATTTATCGACAACATCTGCGTCTATCTGACCCTCAAATATGGGGATTTCAAAATTAACTTGTACCTTAAATGGTGTGGCGTTTCCAGAGTTGCTGTTGGAAGCCGATGCATTGCCCCTGGGTAGTCGCTGAAGGATCTGGGCAAAGTTGTCCATCATCGCGTTCCTTTATCACTCGAGGGCTTATTTGAGCAAGATTTTGATAGGATCTCCTACCCCCTCGTCTTTCTTTCCATCCACCATGGGAGGTCGTTGGGATTTGTGAGGCTGATCTTGCAAAGGTTCGACCAGTTCAAGCCCTAACTCCTTATATCCCGACCTTGTTGGGGACATGAAAAGAAAAACAAAGAAGAAAAGTAGACCGCTCTGATACCACTAATCCGGATTTAAACAGGAACGCAACAAATTATAGAGATAACCGTAAACACAGAGATGCAGCGGAAATAATACTTCATTTCAGTAATGTAAAATACTGAAATATGCTTACAAACAGGAATGGAAATAAACCAGCTAGGGCGATGGTAGCTTATCTCTGAGAAGAGATGTGGTGGCTACATGCCTGTGAACCCTCTTACAATGAGGCTCAAGGGGATTTTTATTATTGAACAAGAAGAGCAAACCGTAAACAACCAAAAGCCTAACCCGAGGAGATGTAACACCAAGAGTTTATGGGCACCGTTGGGGTGAGTTGGACAACCAACTTCTCGAGGTAGCGAATTGGTCATATTATCTCTGTTTGATGCGCATGATATCTCGTTGGAAAGACCTCTTTGAGGAATACGACGGAAAATATGATTTTAGACAACATATCGTTGGTGGTAGATTTCCCAAAAAATGTCATTTAAGGCCTCAAAATAGCTCCAGAAGTTTAGGACCCGAAAAACTACTAAAAATAGTAAACTGTGCTATAATTAAGGAAACTGGAAAACTGAAAGAAGCAATGGTGGGGGTCCAAGTGGAATTGGCAGGTGGCCACCAATATCCACCTGGATCACTACCCCTTGTGGAAGACATAATTCAACAATGGGACCTTCTAGATCTTAAACCCAAGAAGGGGAGATACACTTGGATAAACAACAAAATAGGAACAGCTCACATCTCAATCGGGCTTGAAAGATTTCTTGTGCAGAGCACTCTTTTGATGGATAAGAGAATACTATCAACGAGAATCCTACCAAAGCTCACCTCAGACCATAAACCCATCCTCTTACAACTGGACGAGGAAGAAAACATGGGGCTTACATTGTTTCGCTTCAGCCCCTTGTGGATAGAGTAGGAAGGGTTCATGGAAGTAGTTGAAAAGGCTTGGTCCACCATGGTCATCAAGTCACCCAGTTATGTTTGGGAGCAAAAAAAAAAGCAACCAAAGAAGCTCTAAAAGAGTGGATCAAAACGCCTTCCAACGCCCACACCACACATAGAAATGAAATTGTCCAACAATTAGTAGATTTACAGTTGGAGATGGAGGACAAGGATGTAACCACACGTGAACTGGAGAAAGAACAAGTAGCCCAATTTTCCTTTTTCAGCTCTTTCAAAAAAGAAGATTAATTCTAGAGGCTTAAGTCCAAAATCCTATGGGTGAAAGCAGGTGACCGAAACACAACCTTCTTCCATAGGCAGTTTAGAGCACGACTCTCTGGGAATCACATTTCGGAAATCGTCACAGCAGATGGGATAGTTGCCAAAGGTTTTGCCTAAGTTAAAGAAGCTGCTAAAACTCACTTTCAACGATTATACTTAGAGGATGGAACAGGAAATGAGGTGATCTCCAAAGACTTCCTCTCCCAGATCCCTTCCTTGGTTAATGAGGAGAATAATTCAAATCTTTGGAAGCCCTTTACCGAGGAAGAAATCAGCAATGTAATCTGGGACATTAAGCCTGACAAAGCCCTAGGCCTAGATGGTTTCTCGGCACATTTCTACAGAGCTTGTTGGACAACCATCAAATCTGACCTTCTAAGAATGGCAAAGACCTTTCAGAAAAATGCTAAAGTGGGAGGCAACACTAAATCCACCTTTCTTGCCCTAATACCTAAAGAAGTGAATCCAGCCACCTTTGACGAATTTAGGCATATTTCACTATGTAATGTCTCATAAAAAATTATTGCTAAATTTCTTGCAAATAGAATAAAACCTTTGCTATCTTAGCTCATTTCTCCCAGTCAAGGAGAATTTGTAGCGGGAGGACATATTTTCGATAATGTGATATTAATTCAAGAATCCATGCATTTCAGTAATCAAAGGAAGGAGCAAGGGATGTTGATCAAGTTGGATATTACTAATGCCTTCGATTGGGTAAAACTATCATTCCTCTACAAAGTCCTTCTTACCTTCGGATTCAACCCAACTTTCGTGAATATGATCAAGGCTTGCAATGACAAACCATGGATTGCCCCACTGGTTAACAGTCGAGCTACCTCTTATTTCCAAGCTTCAAGGGGACTAAGTCAAGAATGCCCACTATCCCCCTTTTTGTACATAATAATGGAAGACACCCTGAGCAGGAAACTGAAAGTGGAAAGAAATAAAGGTACTCTCCCGGGCATCTGACCGATGACTAGACTAGAACCAACCAACCATGCCTTGTTTGCAGATGATTCTCTTCTCCTAGGAGGAGCTTGCACAAGAATAGCAAAGGAATTCAACGAGACCCTACAAAGCTTCTGCACCATTTCAGGAGCACTCATTAATAAAAGAAAAAGTGCAGTGTATAGCTGAAACACAGAGGAGCACACCACACTCCGAATTTCTAAAATCCTGGACTTTCTAGGTTATGTCTCCCGGAACAAAATTCAATACTTGGGACTGCCTTTAACTCTGGGGGTAAACTGAGCCTCACTATGGAATGAAGCCATTAGTAAGATTAATACCAAGATAGCTACATGGGGTGGGAAGTGGCTTAACTACGCTGGAAAATTAATCCTCATAATGTTCGTCCTTTCCTCTCTCCCTATCTATGAGGCATCCTTCCTCCTGGCACCAAAGACAATCACGGATCAGATATCACAGTTGCTCAGAAACTTCCAATGGTAGGGAGGCAAAGGAAATGAAAATAAATTTCACTTAGTAAGTTGGGACAAAGTGAAAAGGTCAAAGCTGGAAGGTGGCCTCCAGATTAGAGATCCTGGACTGGAAAACATCACTTTAGGTGGCAAAATCATTTTGCAGCTCTACTCCAATAAACATCATCCAGTCAGCCAACTACTCTGGAATAAATATCTCAAAGGAGTCTCATTGAGAAATCTTCAAGTAGATAGAGTTCCCAAAGGCACATCACTCTAGAATATCTGCAGAAAAGGGATTTCCACCTTCCAAAATCAGCTCTACAGGGTGCCTAGCAATGGAGCTAATATCATGATATGGCAAGATAAAATCATGGGAAATCCCCCACTTGAACACACAACGGAGTTAGCGGATCTCCGTGATTGGCTTTCCCAACACGGTTTACACAGGCTAGCTGACATTTATGTCTGTGACGGACAAGGGAACTGGGAAGATTAGGTCTTCCACAATCTGCCACCACATTTAATACAACAAAAGAAACTTCTTCTGGAAAAGCTGAAGGGATCGACCCCAATTAACCTCCATACACTGGATCTATGAAGATGGGGGAAGACAGGGGTCTATACCCATGTGCTTGGCTATGCAACCTTGCAACCCATGCAAAATCAAGTTTTCAACCCCTCCATCTAGCAACGCACATGGGATACTTATGGTATACCTAAGGTGAATTTCTTCACTTGCTTAATCATCAACATAAAAGTGCTAACATGTGAAAACCTTGCTCACAGAGGCATTATAGGGTCACACAAGTGCATTCTGCGCAAATCGGCATCGAAAAGCATCGATCACCTCTTTGTAAGTTGCGCCTGTGCACAATCGGTATGGGCCCTCGTCCTTCAAGGTCTAAATGCACCTGCCCCTACTTAGTGCACAGTAGTGGAACTCTTCTCCACTTGGACTGAAAGGCACCCTAGGGCCTTTCGAGCAAACTATCTCTAGAATCGAATCTGGCACTCCATTCCCAAGTTCATTTGTTGGAAGCTCTGGCTAGCCCAAAATAACTGGAAATTCAACAATGCATTGTCCTCTCCCTTATCTGTGGTAGCCAAAGCTAAGGCGGCCCGGATGGAGGCTCTAGGGAACTACCCCAGTAAGTTATATAACACTCTCATAATTGAAGAAAGAAGTTGGCTGGGTACCCTTCTCGTCCGGGCCAGCAAAGAAATACCTGCTCGGCCCACATTCAACCTTACTTGGCACATCAGAACTCCAGATGCAGAGTTCCAATCCTGATGGAGGAAGCAGGGAAAGGTAACCGTTTTCTTCAATGATGACTCCAAAGGCAACCCAGGGATCTCTGGTGCTAGTGGTGTGGTCTACTCTCAGGATGGTTGTCGAACATATAGCTACAACTGGGGATTAGGAAAGAGCACCAACAACCAGGCTGAAATCCTTGCACTTCTTAAAGGCTACCAGATTTCCTAGGAATATGGTCGCACAACTCTCCAGGCCTTTGGAGATTCAGAACTCTTGATAAAGACAATAAACACTGATGAACATCTAAGCAACCCGGCTCTCAACAACACTCTCTAGAGGCTGCGGGGCTTGATGATTTTCTTCACCACCTCCTCTTTCTTTCACATTCTTTGCACCTCAAACAAAGAGGCAGATATTAAAGCAAACAAGGGATGATATTTGACTCAGGGGTTCCTTAAAAGAAATTCAGATGAACCACGATGGACTTCCATTCCTTAGCTAAATAGCGATGTAATAAGAAAAACATGCCTCGAGCAACCGTTGGATCTCAGCATTCAACAGTTTAGATCCAACTTCAGCTGAACTAATTAGAACTATTGGAACCGTTCATTGGAGCAGAATAAGGGTCTTTACTTGGGAAAGAGCGAAGAAGTCAAAGAATTGGAAAGGTGGCTTTCTAGCCAAGAGTGGGTTTTCGGGCGACACTAACAGTGGTAAGTGCTATCGTGATCCTGGCTCCGATTTCCACTAAGAGGAAGACACGAAGCAGTGGCAGAGGATGGAGAAACTGCTTTATATGGTGGTTAACCTCCCAGTGTTTCATTACCCAGAAAAGCATGGAAACCATCGGATCCAATCCAAAAAGATCAACGAACGAGCTTCAACATATAAGTTAGATAATTGGGGTTCAAAGTTTGGCAGAGACAAACGTTTCTGCGATGGGATGATGGGCGCGGACCTGAAGTGGTATTGTGCTCGAGCCTAGAATGTTTGAAATCCGTGAAGGGTGAGATCTGTCGAATCCAACCAAAACAGACCAACGACGGAAGTATACCATACAAGTCGACCGATCAGGATCAGAGTCTAGCAGAGTCAAGCGCTTTATGAAGGGTCGATGAGCGCAAACCCGAAATGGTTATGTGCAGGAACATAAAATTTTGATGTCCGTTAGTCACAAATCGGTTGTGGAAATGGAGTGTTGCATTGAGGGCTGAGGACGTGCCGATCCTCGACACTGATATAACTAGAACCTCGAACAATGAGCCTTGATTGTACGATGATGGATTGGTGTGTTTTGCGAAATTCCCCAACATAATGGCTTAAAAGACTTCAACACTGTCGGAGCGAAGGGCCTATGAAGGGCCGTTGGGAGCAAACCCAAAATGGTTTTTGCATGGGGACATAAAAATTTGAATCCACCAAAGCAAATCGCATATTGGCCGCGGTGGTGGTGTGCAACAAATCGAGGTTGTGTTGATCCCCGATGCCGATAAAGGTGAATCCTCGTTCAATGAGCCAAGACTATTATAAGGTAGAAAGGAGTGTTTCATGGAATTCCACATTATATTGGTTTATAAGGCTTTTGGGTGATTTACATACAAACTCAAAAGGCCCGACAAGTATCAAAGGAACTCAACCATCGGGAGCCTTCCTCCAATGCAATTGCATAGGGTTTGCTAATCGCTCCTTTTTGTGACACAAGGCATCACTTTGTATCCTTAAATTGCCGATGCGATGCACCTTTAAGCTCCAAATCCTTAATGGATTTGTAAGAAGTAGAAAGCCACATTGACATTCAAAAGCTCCTTGTAATGTCGGTTGAAAAGGCCACGGCCCAACCGTTGACTTTCAATATATTAACTGTTTAAGTTAAAAAAATAAAAATAAAAATTAATAACCATTAATAATTTAATTAATAAAAAGAATTATTTTATTAAAATAATTTTTTATGTTAAAATGCAATTTTGACATTGATAAGACATAAATCGTATCTATTTTAACAATAAAGATATGTTAATAAAATAATAATTTTTTTATCATGATGTACATGACACTAACAAAACACCTAAACAATGTAACATTATGCTAATATGACACAACAATGGATAATAGTGATGCATATTGGATGCTAACACAGATTATGTAAAAGTAATTTAAAACAATGATAGTAAGATGTAAATATGACTAAAAAATTATATTATTTGATGTTATAATAACGCTAGTTTGGAGTTCCTATCGCTGAAGCACCTTGCTAAAGGGATTTCATGAAGACAATTCTCCTCGATGCCCTTGGGGTTAGGCTCTGCTAATAAGCTGGTGGGATGTGATCCCTTTGGGGGGATCTGCCCAGATATTTCCTCTAAAAAGCCCTAGTGTGACTCAATGATGACATTGATTATGAAATATGAAGATGTCAAGATGGTGCAACCTATATGCTTCCAACACAAATTTGATGTAAACATGATACCTTCTATAAAATCTTGTTCAATAATAGCCAATGCATGATGACACAATCATGACTTTTTTTGTGTAATAATTTCTAACACATTAATATGGCACTATACATCACATGTTGGAAAACATGATGTAGATTTGATGCAATGTGACGTAAATAGTAATACACCCCTTATAGTCATGTTTTTATCATCAAAATTGAGAAAATAATTGTAGGAAATTTTCAATGGGAGATTGTGCTAATTATGACTGTACAACCATGTTGCAATATAGTAGTGATGTCAATATTTCACATCGTTCCTATCTAAATGTGTCCTATAATATTCCAAATTATTAAATAATTGCCTCAAACATGGATAATGGAAGATAAAATTCTCTCAAAGAATTAAATAAGGGAAAGAAACACTATCTCAAAGGGATTAAGTAAGGGAAAGACACACTATCTCTGTAGTATCTAAGATAGTTAATTAAAATTTTAAGTGCTTTAATGCTATTTTGTTGGCATTTCAAATTAGTAGCTTAAAATTAAGGTTGAAAATTTTATTTTTTTGATATAAATAATTTTATTTTTAAGCATCTATGGTTCCATATCAAATAATTAAAAAACTCCAATAAGAACAATTTTTATTTTTTATTTTTATTTTTAAATTTTATAAACATAATTCCTAAAAAAAATAATAATAAATAAATCAAAATCTACCTTGAATTTGTGAAAATGTCTCTAATATTATTAGGAACAATCACAAATTTTCTTTTGAACAATCACAAATTTTCTTTTTCATATCACAATCAAATTCACCACCCTAATGCTCTGAAATACTATTCTCATATCGAAGGCTTTTGGACATCTTAGATTGTATCCCCAAACAAATCAACCGGAGAAGTTTCACTTACTTTACAATCACATAAAAGTAGTACAATTATCTAATGGGAAACATGATGCCCACATTCCGAACACTCATCACTCTTTATAAATTAAAGTTCCCCAGCTTTTACTTATCACGTGAATATATTCGAATTCCTTCACCTTCATTTTAATTTTAAAATCTAAGGGCTCCACGATGTCCATTCCACTATATCGAATTTCTTGCGAAGATGTCTTAAATTAAACTTTTTCACTTTTATGAATGTATATTTTATTTAACTTTGTTTTGAAATTTGATAGATGTGAAGTTTATTTAATTGGCATAATTTAAATATTAAAAAAATTATTGCAATATTTAACTTATTTATAGTGAAAATATATTTACTAAATAATATATGATTCATACATTTTAAAATTTTTAAACAAAAACTTAATCTTTCAATATATTGTTTCATAATTCAATCCAAATAAATAAACTTACCATAAAATATGTATTTATTTGATGCAAAAGTAAGCTAATTTATATCCTTTTAATCAACCTATGAATTTTGAGATAATAAATCCTATAAAAATATTTGTAATTTATATAAAAATGAGATTAGGGTTGAAATTTTAAATTAAAAATTTGTATTATATTTTGATATTTTTTTATTTTTAATTTAAACTTTTTATATTTTTTTGTGATTATATTAATAATAAAAATGTCTTTAGATAAATTATATTAATTTAAATATATTATTAATAAGAAATCACTTTATTTTATTATATATGGAAAATTTGTTTATTGAATATTGAAAATTTGAACACCTTTTAACCATATTGAATGTGGACACATGGACCAATTATTTATTGAATATTGAAAATCCTACTGATAGTCATATTTGATGGAGAAATCGTTTGACCAACTTTTTAATCGGGAAATTGTGTACTTTTCACTTTAAGATACCACCATGAGAAATCTTTTCGTTTTACTGGAAAATAAAGCGAAAAATATGGATAAGCACGGGTGTCTGTTCGAGACTGAAGAGCATATTATTGTACACACAATATTATTTCAACCGATCTTTTTGGAGATTTATGATAAGTCGTAGTCATTCACGATTTTAATCAATCTCTATGGAATCTCTTTATCTTATAAATTATTATTTTTTATAATCCCATGTGGGAAGCCACATCTCATAATGTTGGTTGAATGGTTTTTATTAAAGATGAAGATATAATATATATATATATATATATACTTTTTCATCTGTATTGTGAATACTAGAATATCTAATAATTAAATGAAAATGATTTACTCTCATCACTCATCTAACCTATCATATATTATCCTGTTTTGGGTGTTATTTGAAGGATAAAAGAAAATAATACACACTAATTATTGTTTCAACACATTACGCATACTTTTTCGATCTTAATTTCTCATTATACAAATTATGAATTACATAATATTCCACTTGATCATTGATTTAACATATAAACATATAAAGCATAATTTTCGGGATCTTAATATCTTATTATACACAGTGTGAATAATATAATATCCCACACTACTGATTGATTTGACATATGATGATTAAGTTTTTATGATATTCAAAGCATAAAAGAAAATAATACACAAACACTACCCAGGGGAGACTTAGGAAACCCGCAACCGTAGGTAATCACCACCGCTTTCACTTCGTCAAACGTTTTAATCGAGAGGGTTTAAATTTCCCCATATTTAAAGTGGAAATCTTATTGTGGCCATTTGTTTTCCATGTTTTTTTAAGGTTTGTTATATTTTTAATTTTTAATTTATTTATCTTTTGAGAAATAGGTTATTTGTTTGATGTTTGTTATAATTTTTTATTTATTTATGGTTAGAGCAAAAGAGTGCGTAGCAGAAAATAAAAGACAAATATAGTATAAAATCATATACAAATGACACAACAATTTAACGTGGTTCACCCAACCAATTTGGGCTACGTCCACCAAACAGAGGCATTGGCAATCTTATTATTAATCAGGGGATTACAATAATTTATTTCCTCACACACTCTCTACCTCATCCCAATATCTGTACGGGCATATATTTTATAGCTAAGAGAATTCAACTGACTCATAAATCCTCTCACAACAAATATAGGATACATTAACTCTTTCCCAACAAAATAGAGCTAATATAGCAACAAATCCTATTGCTGTCACCTACATGAGATTTTTGCCCAATTTATTAAAACTGAAAAACTCAACAATCTCCACCTTGAAAACAATTAGCCTGACACCCTGTTTCTTTATTATTTTTATCTTTTCTGCAAGCCAAGAGAAGCCAAACACCAACGTAGCTTCTCTAACAAAACTGGTTTCGTGAACATGTCTGCACAGTTCTCCTTTGTATGCACCTTTTCAAGAGAGACTCCCCTTTCAGTGATAACCTGTCTCACAAAATGGTACTTGATCGGTATATGCTTTGATTTACTATGATAGGCCGAATTTTTAGCCAAATGTATTGTACTTTGACTATCACAAAATAACTTGATGTTGACCTGCAACCTACCAAACTCATCAAACAAACCTTTCAACCAAATCGCTTCTTGCAAGCATGAGAAGCAGCAATGTATTCTGCTTCAGTAGTGGATAAAGCAACAATGTTCTGTAGCTTTGACATCCAGCTAATCGCTCCACCTGCAAGAGTAAAGACATACCCTGATGTTCACCTTCTCTTATCCAAATCACCTGCAAAATCCGAATCAACATAACCGCAAACAAATTCACTACTTTTATTATAAGTGATATAATAATCACTTGTGCCTCTCAAATACCGAAGCACCCATTTCACTGTTGACCAGTGTTCTTTACCTGGATTTTCCATATACCTACTGACAACCCCAACTGCATGTGAAATATCTGGTCGAGTACAAACCATCGCATACATTCAACGAAACCTACTACAATGGCATATGGAATTCGAGACATATATTCGTTTTTTCAATCTGGTATTGAGGACATAAACTAGAAGAAAGCTTAAAAATGGGAAGCTAAAGGGCTACGACAGCTTCACATTGTTCAATACCAAACCTCAAGAGTTATTTTCTCAATATACTTTGTTGTGATAGCCACAGCTTACCATTGCTCACTGTCTCTGAAAATCTCCATGCCCAAAATCTGTCATTGCTGCTCCTCGATCTTTCATATCAAATGTCCTTAGCCATCTAAGCCTTTAACCTGTTGATCTCTTCTATGCTTTTGCTTGCTAAAAGCATATCGTCAACATACAACACTAAGATAATGAATATGCCATTACTTAATTGCTTAAAATAAACACAATGATCATATTCACTTCTTACATATTTTTGACTCAACATGAAAGAATCAAACTTCTTGTACCATTGCCGAGGCGACTGCTTCAGACCATACAATGATTTCTTGAGTCTGCAGGCAAATTTCTTATTGCGATGTTGAACAAACCCTTCCGGTTGTTCCATATAAATTTCCTCATCTAAATCTCCATGTAAAAATGCAGTATTAACATCTAGTTGCTATCATTCCAAATCAAGCAAAGCGACTAATGCTAACACAATTCTAATTGAAACTATTTTAACAACTAGTGAAAAAATCTCATGAAAGTCAATGCCTGCTTTCTGAGAAAACCCTTTTGCGACCAGCCTCGCTTTGTACCTGTCCTCTGTATCATTCACACCCCATTTCAATTTGAAAACCCATTTACATCCCACAGTTTTCCTGTCTTTCGGAAGTTCAACCAGATCCCATGTGCCATTCTTACCTAAGGCCATCATTTCATCCTTCATAGCTGCTTTCCACTTGTCACTTTTCGAACCTTCTACAGCTTCCTGATAGCACAGAGTTTCATCGTCATTAGCGGTAAATGGAACTAAAGTAACATAATCATCATACCTTTTCGGAGGGCGTTTGATTCTTGTAGACCTCCTTAAGGATGTTTCTGGTGCTTCCACAATTGGCTGACTACCATCTGTAGGAACTTCTTCATGATCAACATCTGAGACCTGTTCATGATCTACATCTGAACTTTGTTCATGATCTGATTCTGGAACCTGTTCATGACTTGCATCTAAACTATGTTCATCTAGACTATCATTAGAAGTGGTTTCAAACTGAATGTGCTGAAAGTCAGATACATCATCCTGTTTCAATTTATTATCTACATTTAACTGTACAAGAGAGGATTCATTAAACTTTACATCTCTGTTGATGATGATTTTGCGGGTAGTAGGATCCCACAATCTATATCCCTTTGTTCCAT
>APFE031534302.1:0-10232 GCA_000404065.3 Pinus taeda | reverse complement strand
TATATCAAGATTATAGGATTACATACTTTGCCAATGAATTACTGAATCATAAAAGTATAGCTTAATTATGTCATATCATATAATAAGATATTAATGTGAACAGAGAATCCAAGAATCTGTATGAGGAAACAATGAAGAACTAATGAATGTACCAGACTTTAGGTTATACTAACATTATGCTACTGTCAAGAATCTGATTGCTGAAGCTTGATGCGAAAAATATATCTGTCCTTAGATACCTGATTGGATAGCTAATTAAAGAAAAATTGCAATGTGATGTGAGTCACTAGATGATCCAATCCATCCACTAATTCATCTTTCAAATGATCATTAAACGCAAGAAAAGGAGTACTAATGGTTTAGATTCTATCAATCACGGAGATGTGGTTCAATACCCACCAAAAGTCGAAGAAGTGCTTCGAGTCTCGTGACTAAAGAATCTTTTTCCCATTACAAGATTACCATCAATCCTATGGAAAGTAACACAAAAAAAATGACATTTTCCTTTTAATCCCATTCAATTACTATTTTTATGTCATGTGTTAATTTATGACAGTAAATTAATATGATAAATGGTGAAGTAATATTAATATGACATAAAATTTATGAATCAAGCATAAAAATATTCCACACCATAAAGAAGGGACACTGCCACCTGACCCAAAACCGGATCGGATGAGGGGGAAGGTTATTCCTCCCCAACACAAAAGAATAATCATTTTATTAATTATATGGTCTGCCTGCAAGCACACCTGCGAAGGCAACACTATTGCAAATCCTTTAAATTTCAATACAATTAGGCGTAAAATTGCCTGCCTAAGATTTGTAAACTTGTCGAGATCTGTAGAATTAACAGACAATGATATGAGTGTACCCCACTGATGTAAATGGATTATCAAAATGCTGAGCACAATAGCGGAATAAAATATAGATGTGGAGGTATTTGTTCAGGACGAGATGTTGGTTCATGAATACAGCGTAATTTACAAAGCTACTAATCTGAATGACTGAATGAACCACCAATTTAAAACTTGAGTAGCCAAAAAAAAAGCGTGGATATGCTACTAAAGCTCTTTTCAGCCCAAATTTCTTTTTCCACCGCCTCATTGGGCTTTGCTCGAGCCATAACTCCAAATGATATACTGTCAAGACCTCATTGTCTGACATCAAGAAGCATCTTTATCCCAGTAAAACCAACTTCTTCAAAACCCACTATAAGAGAATCCATCAACACATTTGGACAGTGGAATTCCCTCAGAAGAAAACTAAGCCATAGAATATATTCAAGAGACGATCTCAGTTATAAGAATAGGAGGATAGCCACAAGATAAAATTTCCCTGAGATGAATGCTCTCCACAATAATGCACTAACTTAAAATTCAGAAAATAGATATCCACTTAAAACCTGAACCATAAGTCAAATGACAACTCGAGCGCTTATCCTTTCAACAATTAGCCAATGATTCTTTTATGCAATGTGACAAGAATACTCAATGCCCTTAACTTTTCAAGTCATGCCAAACACGACAAATGCTTTGCCTAGGTGCTCAAGATAACAGTGATAATAGAAAATGCAAGCAATGCTTCTTAATCAAGTAAGAAAATCCCAATGATCATTCAACTTAGGAGATGTCTAACATAATCAAGAAGACCTTCAAAACTCCTAAGTGCCAAAATAAAGTTATCTTTCAATAATGTGTTAGAATTATACCAAACTTGTCCAACAATATATCTCTTATCTGATGCAAACAATGATTGCTCAGCAAGCATATAAATGCTCTTATATAGCTAGGAACCTTCAAGATATACTACTACCACACCACTTGATACTTTTACAGATTTGAAGCACCTGGGTAACCGTATCTTTCTTCAAGTTCACCAACAAATCAATTATGAGCCAACCAATATCAAAGAAATGCACTTTTTATCATTATACACTCATGCCGCAGTCAAAAGTTTAATGACAATTATTAGGATAATTTTCTGATTACCTCTAGTTATTCATACTTGTGAAAATTCCATCGAAAGCAAGGCATTAGAACTACGTAGCTTAATGAATTGAGTATACACAAAAGGATAGTGTTAGAAAAGGTTGCCCAATTACATATCTAGCTTGGGTTAAGTATCATGTTGGACAATTTGAAATGTTAGACTTTTGAGTTCATCCATGGAGCAAAATATAGACATCATATTGAACTATATATCACAAAGAGCTAGCTCAAATGCTACCAAAATCAAAGTGTCAGATTATACATGATAGCATAACTAAAATCAAAGCAGCATGTAGTGGATACAATTTTTTTTTATCCATCTATAGTCAATGACTAAAAAACAGTGGAAGCACATCAATTAACATACTTTATTTTTTTACTAATGATTACATCCACTGTATGTTGTTGTATTTTCCAATTTTCAGTAGTATTTGCATCACTTGGACTTTGTTTCTTTGTTCTATTCCCTTTTTTATTAGATTTCAAGGAAATGAGGGAGCCCGGGATTTTACAAATTCTCAAATGTGCATTGCAGACCAAACCTAGGACAAAATGCCTACTGAAAAATAAACTCTCACTTTTAGTCCTATCCAACTGGAGTAAATGAAAGAAACAAGGCTAGAAAGAGCAATCTAGACATACCATCTACATCATCAAAGTTAGCATATGATATGATGCTTAGATCAAAAGATTTACCTAAGACCATGAAATCTTTATCCACCTAAGATTCCAGTTTTACTTCATATGCATGTTTTTGTAATACTTCTGTCATACAGGCTATGCACACAAATATGTCAACAGAACATCAACAAAAGGCACCATTCAACAAACTTCAAAAGAAGTGAATCTTGACACTATTAAAGTCTAAAGGTCTATTATTTTAGATTGCTATATTCTTTAAAATGCATGGATTAGATTGGAGTTAGTTTTCTGTAACAGTACTAAATGGCAAGCCTGGCTTTTGATGTCAATGCTGATGTCTTTAAGGAAAGACCTATTTGGTCAAAAATGTTTATCATTTGATAATACTTACATACTTTGCAGCAGCTATAGTATTCATGTCCCTTTCCAGAAAAGCTGGTGTTTGTGTCTACACTTGAATAATGTACCTCACTGATTTCCTTGCCACAACGACCTCAATTTCAGTTTAGACTATGTGATAAACAAAATAATTAACACTTCATAGAAATACTACTAGATATGACCTGATAACACAAATGGTCAAACCTTTTCATAAACCAACGACTCTGAATTATTCAACTGTCGATCATTAAATCTTAAAGGAGATATGAACAATCTTCTATAAAATGCTCCAAATGACTTAAGCCGACTTGGTATCAACGTAAACCAGAAACAATTTCCAGTGGCCCAGCTTCATGTTTTGATGACTAACTATCAAGTAGGGGGCAAAGACAAAAATTTATAATATAGAATTGAGAGCTAAGGCTTCCCATTAATACTTCAATGGCTTCTAAGTAAATATACGATTTGCAGGCCTTAGAGAGCACTTTACACTTTCTTACACCGTACAGCATATTTAGGAAATGAATGCTCAACTTAACTCCATCTTCTTACAATGAACATAAAAATACTTGAACAGAGTCGTACAAGGTAATCAAAGCTCATATAGCGTAATGCAAAAACCAAGGCAGTGAAGCAGATAATTAGCTATCGCAGAGTAGATTACATCGCTCTAAAGAAGATAAAAAGGCTAATGCCAGAATGGAAGGCAATTTAGAAGCATATAAAAATTTGAATGAATAGGAAAGGAAATTCCAGACTGATGATGATGTTGTTTACCATTCCCTAAGACCAACAACAACTATAGGACAAATAAGAGAATTCGGATTCAAAGTACGATAGCAACCAGCAACACCACTTACAGAATATACTTTCCAAGAACAGGCAGAGTAATCAGTGATTTGTTAACCCTGAAAAGAAAAATTATACAGCATAAAAATGTCATTCGACTCCTCCCAACCGTAACTATCCACCAATTCCCACAAGCCAATATGAATTATCAATCTGATTCCGTATAGCTTCAACAACCCTTCTGATTATAATCCTTAAAGCATCAACCAATTAGTACATTAACAACCCCAACTTTAATGTTCAAATCCGCAAAATGGATAATACTAAAATGACTTAAAGACTCAGTTAAAAGCACAACTTTCCGTTTCCAAACTGCTCTATATTTGTTCAGCACCCATCCTCAATTTTCAGAGTATCAGTGTGCTGCTTATTTGCTCACTAGGGTCTGAAGTTCTTAACTAAGTATAACCTGTTGCTCATCTATCAGTGATAGAAAGAATAACAAAGCAAACCGAGACACGAATTCTAGTAGACATTCATAAAATTTTCCCACTGGCAAAATAAAGTTGCAAAAAAAAAACCGTATCTAAAACACATGTAGATTTTCCAGTTAAACTGGTTATAATCCACAGAATTATGATATTCATCACAACTCGCTTTTTATCCATTCAAACATTCAGTAGACAAGTAGTCATCACAGAAAGCAAATCAAATGGGCTGCTTACGTTTTAAAAAGAATTCTGCAACCTTGAGTGAAGACCAAAGTGTAATTTAGTTTAGAATGTCATACAGATTAATTTTGGAAACAGCAAGATTATTTGTGGAAAGTCAAAGATGTATACAATTTAAAGATGAGACAGAGTGGTCGTTAATAACTTAATACAGATTAAAATTACCCAAAGTTGCAAACAGCTTTAATTCTCAGGGTTGGCTGTCATAAAAAAATGCAAAAGGAAGTTAACATGCTGGTCTTTCACTTATAGGAACAGCATACATTTGTTGAATTTGAGAACTGTTATCAGAATACTGAGAGAATATGTTCATATAATTTATCAAACAGTTAGTGTGCAAACTAGATGTCAAATTGTTAAGATCATGAGCCCAGATTTAGAGTGCGTGCCTTGTGCACATCCCATACTAACAGCTCATATAAATTTCAAGTGACAAGATCTGAAATCACTCATGCAGTGATGAATATGCATCTACAAACATAGATCAATGCTCCCATATGCCAATATATTATCAACCATTATTGCAACAATTTTTAGACAGGCTGTGGTAAAGATAAGGGAAACATTTCTACCTTCCTACCATATTAATAAAATAAAAATACACAGCTCAATACAAGAAGGTCCCAGATAAGCAGAAATGAGTACCTTCTCAAAGGTGGAAAAGCCCAAAGTGCATATACATTCTGTTTCACTAAATTGTTAGCAGTATAATATGCTAGAAGCTAAAACCGAATCAAGTTTATCTTGTAGTATACTATAATATAATCTACAATATACTATATGGATACAGACAATAAATTGCAAAAGATTCAGTGTGAAGAATAATCCAAAACCAAAGGTGGCTTCGGAACACATCATCTGAATTCAATATGAATGTTGCTTATGAGATCTTTCCAACAAAATTGCTTATGTACTCTAGAGCATGTCACTGAATGTGCTCAAAAAGACCATCTTCCAAGTTCCAACCCACCTTGGTGCTTCTTTTCTGTTAATTGCTTTTAAACGTATGAAAAATCTACGAAATCAAGACTCTGACTTGACTTATATAATCCGCTTAAACAATGTTGAACGCTTGACTGGTATGGCCATCGTTTTTGAATGTATGAATATCTACGAATTCTAGAGTGATGACTTGACTTGCATTACGAGTTCACGTCTTTTACTGGTCCTCATTCTCGAATGCATACGTTCATATTTGGATGTATCAAATAAAATTCAATGAAAATAGACTGTTAATGTTTCAGGAATTTTCTTAAAGGAAATGATGATTATAATTTGCATCTCTCACTGGATTCAGTAGTATTTTAGTCCAGTCCTGCTTCTTTGTGTGATCACATGTCTTTTGGTTGTCATTGTTCATGCCAATGGTTGTCAAAAGTCTTCTTACAGTTCAAAGGAGGTCGTGTGGTCAAACCTCTTTGCTGTCAACAAAAGTTTTCTTACAGTGAGCATTGGAAGCTCCATTTCGTATATTTTTAACTGTTTAATATGTTTAATATATGGTAAATTAGTTTCAAAAGAAGTCCTCTATTTCAAAAGATAAGACAAATAAGAAATTACCCATAAACACAAAAAGCTCAATATGGAACAAGTCATCTAAACATTAACAGCGAATGCAATCAAGAAATTTGTATTATTAAAGTAGGGATCGGAGGAGATCTGGAGCGGGTTACAAATGCATACTACAACTGGGTTGAAGAAAATCTTGCAATTCATAAGATTTCTTTTCATATTCCATGTCCATCGGAAACTTGCCAGGGACCTACACTAAGTAACTCAACTATCTTTTGGAAGAAACATTGCCTATGATAACTTATAGCTGTTCTTTAAATCTTTTAGCTAACCTGCTTCACTATGAGGGCAGTTTCTATGTTGTCAAAATCACCCAAAACTTGTTAAATCTAAAAGAAATCGAGCATGACAGCATTGAGTTGGAAAAGAACAGGGCATCAAATTGAGAAAATACATTCAAGTAAATTACCTCATTAATATTGTTGTGGTTCACATCATACTGTACTATTGAAAGAATATTTATGTCATTACTGAACGGGCAGAAGAATAATTATTGAGAAAACCTAGCCAGCTGAGATAAAACCCTAGGACAAAAATCTCCCTAGATTATTACGACTTGAACTTTTTCATGTAAGAATATTTTGATGCGAACCCAACCTCGAGGCATGTTTATTCAGGCAAGTTATAGAATTAAGACAAAAAAAAACCAAGAGTCTGGTCAAGTTGGGATAAGAAACTAGAATCAATTAAGATAATATAAACCAACATAACGATTTCATGAAATACTACAAAACCCGAGGCATTTCAACTAAACTACAAACAACCCTACTTAGAACCTCTGCAGCCGATTTCGACGTAGAAGCTTGAATATTTTAGGTCAATTGAATTGGCAGTGGACTGGAGGCTATTGAGTTAAAGAAGGGTAACAGAGTACGAAGAAGGGATGAAATCCAATATTGCAGTTATGCAAAAAGAAAATCGAATATATCGAAACCAATTCAAATGGTATTTTCTACAGACTAGAGGATGAAACTGAGAATATTGAATCGTACCCTGAAGAGTATTGAATTAATGAATGGAAACAGTGTAATGAGGAGGAGAAATACCCAATCTTATATCGAAACTAATTAAAGTGATACTCTGTACAGTATAAAGTAGATACCATATGTGACAGCCCGCCTCAAATATTTCAGTTCTGACTCACCACAAGCTGCAAAAATTTTAACCTATTTCCACCAAAACCAGCAAGCGAAGTTATTCTCTTCCTACCATAGCTCCAACCACTACGCAAGTACCAACTGCTTGTAAGATTTCATATAAAATATGACAAAATTCCAATTGCACACAATATTTCATATTATATCAAACAATTTAGACAAACGCCCCAATTGCGCCAGATTCCATATAAAATCAAAACATATTTGAAAATTCCGAAGCAAGAAAAGCAACATCCAGTGAACATTAATATTGTGTCAAGGCTAGGGTGAGAAGCGAGAGTCAACTGAGTCTTTAACAAAACAAAAAAACAAAAAAAAGAAACCTCTAACGAAGAGACAAAAATATAGTAGAAACAGAGCATAAGGACTTAGCCCTAAAACAAGACAACTTGTCCATGAGAGCCAGCCAAAAGACCAAAAAGAGTAGCCTCCAGACCTGCACAAAATTACGAAAAATCCCAAAAATGAAATGATGCCTCAGCCAGAGGGTAAAAGCCCCAGAACCTCTGACAGCGCCTTCAAGAAGGAAAGAGTAGTGGATAACCCCAGAGCGCTACCAAAAAAAAAAAAGATCCGAAAAATCTTGGCCAAAATCCAGGTAAATTCAACAAAGAAGTTCTCAAATTATTTCAATTCCAGGAAATAATGAGGCACTACATGATAGAATCTATCAACTATGGAGCAATCAACTCAATTACGAAGGCATATCAACTCAATTACGAAGGCATAGTGGAAGCTTTGAACTCAGCTCAAGTGAGATTTTGCAGATATCCATACATAACAAGTTTGAAAGTAACGAAAACTAGGTTGAAAATATGCCAGAAATTTTTGACCTAATATACTCCAAACAAACTTTAGTTATGAGCAGCTACTCAAAATGCAATTAAATTTTTTTTTAACAGTGAAAGACGAACATTTACAAAGTGCAACACCTGTCAAGAGTTGAGCCACATGTCTTGTACTAAATATCATTTATTTAACAGCAAATTTGACACAACAGTGCTGCAAATCTGCAATTTGTCAGCAAACTACACTAATGACCATAGTGTGTGACAGTTCCCCATTATGTGCAAACTCAAGTATCAAAGGAATTCAAACAAAAAGGTAACAAAAGTAAAATTTATCGACTAGTATGCTTGAATGTTATGGCTAGCATCTTGACAAAAAATTCCTAGATAAAACAATGCAGGCATAGTCAGTACACAACCATGCTCACTGACCCGTTTTTCCACTATATAGCGTACAAACTACTCCACAAAACATGTTCCAGAGACTAATACAGAGGCAAACCTAAAGTAGTAAATATCAAGAAATAATCAAAAAATTTCAACATAAAAATGCCCATAGGCCCTAGGTGTCCCGCTCTGATACCATATGTAACAGCCCAAAATCAACATCTATTTAACTTATTAACATTAAATTTAAACAACGAAGAGTGCTTACCTGAGATTACCTGTGCATGAAGTAGGCTTACCGCAACATGGTTTTGGGGACGACTCTCCTCCCAACCTTAGGCTCAATTGTGCAGGATGCTGCAACAACTGGCCACCCCCGAGCCCTCAATCAACGACTACTGTCAGTTTTCCTAAGTCTCAACACTCTCCCAAGAGAATGAAGACAGAACCTCCGAATGATGGAACAAGGCCCTTTCCATCCTCCTCATCATTCCTTAAATAGAAAAAAACATTGGATGGGAAACCACATGCACACCTCCATGTGTCTGCATGCCACATGCCCACCCTCCATGTGTCGGCATGCTAATTTTGATAATTTTCTTATTTTATTTATTTTTATATTTATTTGTTATTTTTTATTTTTATTTTTATACTTCATACTTATTTATTATGATTTTATGATGAGTGTGATCCTGTATTTTTATTATACTTTATTATTTTATTATTTTATATTATTATTATATTATTTATTATATATATTATTATTATTATTTATTTATTTAATTATTTATTTTTCTGTATTATTAGTTCTTATTATTTATTATTTATTATTAAGGGAGGGATGTTACATTAGTTCGAACAGAACAAGCTTTATTAGGCTCATTTAGTGCTAGTCAATCATGACTAGTCACTCAGAAATCCCATAGAAATAGGGTAGTTTTGAGATTCTATGGGATTGACCATATCTCTTGGGATGGGATTGATTAATTCGAATTAGATAGATGGATATGAGTAGATGTGTTTGTTGAAATGATTATAGATCAGTTTGTTTCATAAGACTTCTATTTAAAAGCCAAGAATTTGATGGCTTATGTATTGACTTTTTATAGTTTCATGCTGAGACACTTTTGGATTGGAGAGCTAATTTGAAAACTTGTTCTATTACTATTTTGCTGTTCAATAATATGGATGTGTGACTGAATTTGAGCTTCTGATATCAATCTTTAAAGTGTGCAAAACAAGGGTGGAGGGCCCCCATTCCAAGCTAAGTACACTTCCTTGTATAAACTAGTTTTATTTCCTGTAATTTGGTTATTGTAGAACTAATTTCCATGCTTTATTTCAGATTGATTTATGGTTAATGTATGGTGATTGATTTCATTAGATCTTAGTTTATTCATCATTTTAGTAAGTTAGAAAAACAAGGTGTTCAAGTTGAGCACTCATTTTGTTAATTTGGTGAATTGTAATTAGTTTCCTTTGATTGCATGCAAGTAGTTTTCTTATGCATTTTTGGCATTAAGGTGAATGAATTATGATGAAACATATCAAGTGTCTCTTAAGTTAGGAGCCTTCTTTCATTAATGATTTTTCCGTTTTAAGTTATTAGTTTTCAATTTCTGTTCATTAAGTAGTAATTGAGGAAGAATTGGACTTCTTAAGTTAAGAACCATTTCAACTTTTCCTCTTTTCAAAAAAATTGAATTGGAATTGTAGTATGTATTTCTTTAGTTTTTGAAAAACTTATCTTTCAAAGTTTGATTACATCTGATATTCACATATAGTGAACTTGCC